>PVKB01006246.1:0-68676 GCA_004027205.1 Ctenodactylus gundi | reverse complement strand
TCCCACAGCCACTAACTGGCAGAGCTAGACCCAGCAGCTACTTCTCCTTTCCCTCAGGCCCTCCTCCCTATGTGGCCTCAGGCACTCTAGCTACAAGGAGGAATAACTTGTCCTTTGGTGCCAGCCAAGCAGAGTCCCTGGGATCTCTTCAGTCCCATGACTGCATTTTCTCTGACTGCTCAGCCCTCTGAAGAGTCTGAGACTGGGAAGCAAAGGCTGCAGGAACAGGGCTTCTGGGTGGGACCACGGCTTTGGAGGAATGCGACAGTCCAGGCTAATATCATGGTCACTCAGTGACTGATCCTCTGGAGGTCCCTTCCCTATCCATTTCCCTGGGGCTCACGTCCCGCTTTTTGCAGCATCTTTGTAGGCAGCTCCCATCTCTGCCTCTGCATGCGTCTGACCAGCTGTGGGGGCTGGGCTAATGTCTTAATTATTGTTGCTGGGACAGAATACTTGACATCCCCAACCTATGGGAGGAAAGACTTATTTTAGCTCACAGTTTCAGAAGATCTCCCACAGCCCATTCATGGGTGGCCAGCCACAGTGGAAGCATATTGTTTAGGTCTAGTCAGAGAAAAGCTCTTCATTGCATGACAGATGGAAAGCCAACTGAAGAAGGAAGGGTAGAGCTAGTGAATACCTTCCTGTCCCAGTAATCTGTACCTTCAATATTCTACCGCCTCAGTGTTAAGCCCAAGATAACCACCCCTTCCAGATCACATGCCCAGTAATGTGCAACATGCCAGCCATTTGTATTCTACTATATGCCTCTAATCCACCACATGCCTGTCACCCACCCATCTTGGCCAGGTCCCACATCTTAATAGCACATGGTTTCATAGTTATTCCACAACTTCCAAATACATGAGGCTTTGAGGTAAGGACGTTCCAGATCCAAACCATAACTCTAGGTAGGTCACTCTCACTCAAGACTTTTAATGAGAAATTTGTTATGCCTAGGAAGCAAGTATGAATAATTCAGTGAAGGAAGCCCAGGAAATGTTATTCTTTCAAGAAGAGTCCCTTGACAATGGAAGAGGATGAGAGCCACTGCATCTTATTATAAGAAGAATGGGGTAGGGGTGCTAGCATGACAGCAGCACAGGTAAGCAACAAAGCAGGCCACAGAGGAATCACCGCTTGCTTTCAGTAAAGCCTCTAATATAGAAAAGTGGTTTGACACCAGAATTGCCTTTTTAAAAGAGTACTCTGGAATGTAGTGGAAAGGATCAGGTTTGACCCTAGAATCAAGGTTAAAACAATATAGAGGAGGTTCTTTCAATTGTTCAGTTTTCATTTGAAATGAAAGGGGAAAGGAAGAACTGAGAGGACTAAATGTGTGTCAGGAAGAAAGTGGGAAGGATGATTCTTTTGTTTTTGAGCATTGTTCTCTGAGCCAACTCTAATTTGTTCATGTTCCCATTAAAATGTATCATTTTAGCTGTGCTGGAGTGCCAAAGAGTAAATTTTGGCCATTTGCTTCTCTTCCACTAGAATGGAGTCTATTGATAGTTCTGTCCTGGTACATAAAAGATGAAACCACAGACTTTGTCCTTGGCAACGCTTTGTAACTTTTCAGCTTCCATGAATTTCATTGCTGTGGGATTTTTTTTTTCAAGATAACCAGACCTTGTTTAGTGGATTGAAACTTGCATTAGCTTTCTTACGAACCATGTCATACTTTCTTCTCTTCTTTTTTTTAAATATTCCCTTCTGTTATGATATGAATGTAAAATGCATTCTCTCCTGAAGTCTCACACATGTAAACATGACTGGATCATGGAGTTGCTATACTGATCAGTGGATTAATCTATTGATGTTTTTTGTGAGACAAAATATCTCTCTATAGTCCAGGCTGGTCTTGAACTCACTATGGAGCCCAGGCTTGCCTAGAACCCATAGCAATCCTCTTGCCTCAACTCCTAGAATGCCGGGATTACAGGCGTGCAACACCACACCCAGCTAGTATGCGGTGCTGGAGATCGAACCTACAGCCTCAAGCTTCTTAGGCAAGCGCTCTAATCACTGAGCTATGCTTTCAGTCCATTGATGATTTCATGTGCTGTGAGGAGGAAGGGCCTGCTTGGAGGGACTGGCCTCTGGGACGTGGCTTTGAAGCATGTATACTTGTGCCTGTCTTCTCCCTTTCTCCCTCTACTTCCTCTCTGCTGTATGATGAGTATTTTTCACTGTCACGCCCTTCCACCCTTGCCTTTTCTGTCTTGAAGCCAACCAGCCATGCATGTACTGGGACGTCTGAAGCTGAGCTAAAATTAACTTTTCTTTCTTTAAGTTGTGTCAGTATTATGTCTCAGTGGTGCCAAAGTGACTGAGATACTGTCCTCAAAGTTACTGAATATTTACCGTATGCCAGACACTGGGCTGGGCACAAGATGTTCATTATTGCTGAAACCTCCTAAGTGGTTTTCTCACGTGGTAGAGGTCAGGAGGCTATGACACTATTCAAGGTGTGACAACTAATACTGTGTAAATACAGCTAACCTGGTAAATTCCATCTTGTTGGAGCCATCCTGTGGACATAATCTTTTAAGATGTGTCTTTATGCTAAATCTGACAGTCACTGTATTGAGTAACACTGTCAACTATTTTTATCTAGAGTTGATATGCAGAATTGTATACCTTTAAGGCATTGATTAAAATTTTTAGCACAGTGTGCTCAACGATAGACATTTTAAAATTGACATAACCCACCAATTAGCATTGTAGGATATAATCATTGCAGTTATAAGCTCGCATACATTACAATCAAATGGGAGAAGTTTTCCCATCGTATTCTTTGTGCGTGTGGTTCTGGAGACTGAGCCCAGGACTTTCACACGAAGCCACATCCACAGCTCATTTTAATTTTTGAGAAAGGGTCTCACTAGTTGTTTATTTTGAAAGGGTCTCTCTAAATTGTTAAGCTGCCCAGGCTGGGTTCTAGCTTGCAATCTGCCTACTTCAGCCTCCCTGAGTGCTGAGATTACAGTGCTGCACCACCAGGCCTGGGTCTCCACCTTATTCTTAATACTATCGTGAGATTTTTACCTGGTTAGAGATCATCCTGAGGTTTGGGAACATTTTTTTTTTTTTTACTACCTTGGCATAGAGAGGAACAGAGAAACCTTCCATAATCTGCACCGTTTATGCATCTAATAGTAGATGTCCAAAACACTGGGGCCCAGAAAGTGACAGATTGGGATGGGGATGTAGACAATCCTACAAACAGTATTTGAATACTTCAACCTCTGTTTTTCAATAATAGGTAGAACAAGTTGATAAGCAAGGAAATTGTAGATCTGATATAAACTAGACCTAACAGGCATCTATAAGGAAATTCCACCACAAAATGACAGCATGGACATTTTTTTCAGTGTACAAGAAACATTTTCCAGGATAGATCATATGTTAGGCTATAGTACAAGTCTCAATAAACTTAATATAAATGATGTAAAGAATATTTTTTGGCCACAATATAATAAAATTAGAAATCAACAACAAAATGAAATTTAAGCAATTCACAAATATGTTGAAAGTAAAGAACACTCACACACATAATCAACAGATAAATGGAGAAATTTCAAGGTAAATTAGAAGATACTTTCAATGAATTAAAATGAAATCACAATAAGCCTAAACTTACGAGGTTCAGGAAAAGCAGTGTCTGGAAGAAAAATTTATAGATGTTAATGCCTGTATTACCAAAATCCTTGAAACAACCTACATGTCCATCAACAGAGAAATGGATAAAAAAATATGGTGTATATATACACAATGGAATGTTATGCAGTCATTAAGGAAGACTGACATGAAGCATTTTCAAGTAAATATGGTCATTTTGAGTCAATAATCCTCAGTGATACAGACATGACACAAAAGATGGTGTCTCTCATATGATATTTTTATAAATGCATGTATAAAAAGATCTTAACATAAAAGAGAGAGTAGGAAGAGGGGTGATGGACTGCTAGAGAAGGGAAGAGACACTGAGAGTGGGAGAGGGGAAGGGGAAGAAAGAAGTAAGATGGAAAAAAAGGGAGCCAAAAGTGATATATACAGGACCAAATTTCCAAGTTGTATGTAATTAACATGTTATGCATATTCAAATTAAAATAATAATAAAAATTTTTAAAGGAAGAAAGATCTCAAAGCAACAATCTAAATTTTATCTTAAGAATCTAAAAATAGAAGAGCAAAATAAACACAAAGCATATCGGTAGAAAAATACCCAAGTCAGAATGTAAATAAATGAAAAGGAAAATAGAAAAGCAACAAAGAAAAATCAAGGAATTCAAAAGTTGATTTCTTTTAAAAATCAACAAAACGACAAAAGTACCATGAACAGAGAATAGACTCAGCTTACAAAATAGGAATGAGTGGTCACCTCACAGAAACATTACTTAAAAATTATAGAGCAAACTTTGAACAACTCTAGGTAAACGAATTAGGTAATTTAGATGAAATGAATACATTCATAGGAAGATACACTCAAAGAAAATTGACTCCAGAAGCAATAGAAAAATTTAAAAGATTAAATTAATAATCAAATTTTTCCCACAAATTCTTAAGACTGTAAATTTTCCATAGTGAATTGCGTCAAATTTTTAAGAAAAATTAACACCAAAACTTCACAAATTCTTTATTAAAAAAAAGAGGATAGAACATTTCTCAGCTCATTTTATGAGGCCAGCACTACTCTGATGCAAAATCCAAATAAAGACTTTATGAAAAAAGAAAAATGCAAACCAATTTCCTTTTCGCATTTAGATGCAGATATCCTAAACAGAATAGTAGCACCTGATTAGTAGCATAGTCCTCCAACATAGAAAAGTGGTCATACATCATGACCAGTAGATTTTCCCCTAGGAATACAAGGTTGGTTCACCTATGAGAATAAACCAGCTGGGCCTGTAATCCCAGGTTGAGGTGGGAGGATCAGAAGTTGGAGCTCAGTTTTAGCAATTTAATGAGACCCAGCTTAAAAGTAAAAAATAAAAAATGAACTGGGGATGAATCTCAGTGCAAAGGCCCTGGATTCAATCCTGAGAACTGTCAAAAATGATAAATTAATATCATGAACCATATCAATAGAGTAAAAAAAGAATTATTTTAGCAGATGATGAAATGTAATACCCTTAAATAGTAAAAATATTCAACAAGCTAGGATTACAGAGAAGTTTCTTGTTCTGAAAAAAAGCATCTATGAAAAACCTACAGCAAACATACCTAATGACAGTAGACAGAAATCTTTTTTCCTATGATCAAAAAAAAGACAAGATGTCACTTTCTCCACTTATAGTCAATATCTTAAAAGGAGTTCTGTCCAGATTAACTAGGCAAGAGCAAGGAACAGAAGCCATTCAAACCAGAAAAGAAGATGTAGAATTATTTCTATTTATAGGGGACATTAAATATAAAAATTATAAATAAATCATAAAAATGTAAAAGTTTAATGAACAATTTCAGCAAAGCTGCAGGTTATATAAACACATAAAAATCAGTCATTTCTACACACTGACAGCTAATGATTTACAAAAATGAAGGCAGTTCCATTCACAATAGTATCAAAAACAGTAAAACACCTTGAAAAAAATTTGACAAAAAAATTAAGGACTCAGACACTGAAAATTACCAAACTTTTCATAGAAAGAAATTGAAGAAAGTTTAAATAAATGAAAAGATATTGTGTTCATGAATTAGGACACTGAATATTTTAAAGATGGCAGTACTTCACAAATTGATCTGCAGAACCAACACAGTCCCTAGCAAAATACCAGCTGTCATTTTGTACAAAAATTGATACTCGGTATTGAAATTGATAGAGAAGTGCAAGATCTGAGAATAACAAAAGGTACAAAGATAGAAGACTCACACTTTCAGAACTTACTTCAAACCTGCCATAACCAAGAGAATGTAGTAAATACTCAAGAATGAGCATACAGGTTAAGGGAATAAAATTGAGAGCCTAGAAATAAGCCCCGCATTTATTGTCAGTTGACTTTCAACATGGTTAGGGTTAGGGTGTCAGGATAACTAAATAAGGAAAAAAGCATCCTTGTATCAGGAGATGTTGGGATTAGGATGAGAAGAAAGGAAAAGGATGAAAAGGATAAAATTAGACCCCTCCTTCACAGTATATACAAAAAATTAGATCAAAATGCAGATTATAGATTTAAATGCCAGTTCTAAAATTTTCGAAGAAAATGCTAGTCAAAGTCTACAGGCCCTAAGATTAGATAATATTTCTTGGATATAATGCCAGCAGCAAGAGCAACAAAATAAAAAAATAGATAAATTGGACTTTGCTATATCTAAAGACATTTTATTTCAAACCTATTATCAGAAAAATGAAATGACAGCTCAGGGAATGGGATAAAATATCTTAAAGCCACATTTCTGATAAGAAACTGATAAATAAAACATGAAATGCACTGTCATAACTCAATAATAAAAAACCCAATTCAATAATGGAGAACGTATCTGAATGAACATTTTCCCAAAGATATACAAATGGCCAACAAGCACATGAAAAGATGCTCCACATCATTAGTCATCGTAGAAGTTGTAATTAAAACCATATATCATTTCACAGCCACTAGGATGACTACAATCAAAAAGTCAGATCCAGGTCCACAGGCTCAGGCCTGTAATCTGTGCAATGTGGGAAGTTGAGGCAGGAGGATCGTTAGTTTGAGCCCAGTTTTGCAATATAACAAGACCCTGTCTCAAAACATAAAAAAATAAAAAAAATAAAAATAACCCTGGGGTTGTAGCTCATTGCGGATCCTGGGTTCAATCTCCAGTTTAAAAAAAAAAAAGTCAGGGGCTGGAGGAATGGCTCAGCAGTAAAAGCACTTGACTAGCAATCACTAAGTCAAGCACTAAGTACCTGAGTTTGCTTCCTCAGCACGACATACACTGGGTGTGGTGGCACACGCCTGTAATCCCAGCATTCAGGAGGCTGAGACAGGAGGATTTTCGTGAGTCCAAGGCAAGCCTGGGCTCCACAGTAAGTTCAGGACCAGCCTGGGCTATACAGTGAGACCGTGTCTCAAAAATAAAATAAAATAAAAATTTTAAAAGTCAGATAATCAATGTTGACGAGAATGTGGAGAAACTGGAAGCTTCATACATTGCTCTTGGGAATTCAAAATGTTGCAGCCACCATGGAGAGCAGTTTGAAAGTTCCCCCAAAGTTAACATAAAATCACCCTGTCCCAGCAGCTCTATTCCTGGGTACCTAGCCAAGAAAACGGAAAGCACATGTTCTCTCAAAAACTTCAGAACTATTTATTGCATTATTTATAATAATAAACACGTGAAAAAATCAAGATGCATTAACTGAAAAATGGATAAACAAAATGTGACATATCTGCACGATATAATAAGTTTTATGGAGAAAACTAGAACATATATTACTTTGAAATAACAGGAATAAAATTCTGATATATGTTATGACTTGGATAAACCTCAAAAATTTGCTAAGAAAAAGAAACCAGTCACAAAAGACCACATCATGAGTGATGCTATTTATATAAACTGCTCAGAATAGACAAATCCACAGAGACAGAAAGTAGATTAGTGGTTGCCGGGGTGAGAGGATAGGGAGTGACTGCTAATGGGTAGGAGCTCTTTGGAGGGTGATGAAAATGTTTTAAAATTTTAAAATTGTTGGTGATTGCGCAACTCTGTGAGCATCCTGAAGCCCACTAGGCTGCATACTTTAAATAGGTCAATTGCATGTGAATTTTAGCTCCACAAAGTTGGTTAAAAGAAGCTGTCACACTCTGACCGTCCATGGGATGAGTTTACTTTCACATATAACCACACAACGGCTTCGTCATCTCCCAGTTAAAACAAAGGTTGCATCAAGGTTTATTTCTATGAAATCACTTCCTAGATCTTAGTCTTTCTTACTCTGAGGATGAATCAGGAATTCTGCAAAAATTAAAAAAAAATGTCTTCAGAAGCAATGTACACCATTGCATGGCAACTGTTTCATACCTTTGAACCCTGGTGGCTGAGAATTCAGTTTATCATATTCCTGGGTTCTCAGCAAATTTTTATCATCACGCTGGACAAACTTCTGTCCCCCCATCTGTTTCCCCTCCTCCGACTTCTTTTGTAGCTGTTCCCATTTCCTTCCTCACCTCACACACCCAATCTTACGTATTACATCTAGTCCTTAAACATACTGGCATCCTTGTCAATTATCCGTGGGTTCCTACATAGTATGGATTTTTTTAGCTCTGTATTTTTGATAACTCTTAATCTGCATTTAGTGGCTGCATAATTCGCAGGCTGACATTTGTGCTAGGGGGTTCTTCCTGACGGCGAGGACTGGGTGTTCCAAGATCTGATTTGCTTATGTTAGCTCTCCGCATTTTGTCCTTGTTGATCTCATTTATCTTTGACATGCCCACCTCCCAGGACAAGCAGGACAGTTTCATTATATAAAATGTTTCCTTTAGTTTTATGCTTATGTTCCCTATTCTGAGAAAACTATCAAGCAGTGAGAAAGTGCAGAAATTCTGGAATCTAACTATTTAAGTTTAAATTAGAGTACGATCACTTTGCTTATAATTTTAGCCAATGCAATTAAGCCATCTGTGCCTCAGTTTATTCATCTTTAAAATAAGAATGATGGTAATAAGTGGTACTCATCCCCAGGTTGTTAGGAGGATTTTGTGAGAGGATCTTCACCAGTAATACTTCAGACAAAAGTTTATTATCTAGAATATACCAAGAACTCATAAAAATAAAACTCCCTAAAATAACCCCATCAAGAAGTGGGCAGCTGAAATGAAGTTTCTCAGAAGAAGAAATACAAATGGCCAACAAACACATAAAAAAGTGTTCTCCATCACTGGCCATTGGAGAAATGCAAATAAAAACAACGCTGTGGTTTCATCTCACCCCAGTGAGAATGACCTACATCATGAACATAAAAAAGCAACAATTCCGCTGACGAGGGTGCAGAAAAAAGGAACACTTCTCCACCGCTGGTGGGACTGCAATCTGGTTCAACCATTATGGAAAGCAGTCTGGAGATTCCTTAGATGGCTGAGAATAGAAATCCCACTTGATCCAACTTCTGCTTTCCTGGGCATGTTCCCAAACGAAATAAAAATCAACACACCAGAAAGACACATGCATATCCACGTTTATAGCAGCATAATTCATAATAGCCAAATCCTGGAAACAACCTATCTGCCCATCAACAGAGGAATGGATAAAGAAGATATGGTACCTACAAACAATGGGATATTATGCAGCCATAAAGAAAGACAGATATGAAACATTTGAACCAAAATGGGGCCACCTTGAGTCAATAATGCTCAGTAAAATGGACCAAACACAAGTTATAGACAGTTGTCTCTCTTATGGAATTCACAAAAATAATGGCATAAAAAGGTTCCAAACACAGGTGACAGGGTGGAAAGAAGGACAATGGATTCCTAGGAAAGGGGTGACTATCTGAAAAATGGGGTGGAGCATGGCTGGGCATTGATTCCCTAAACCCCATATCTTTAATAAGTTATAGAATTTGGAATTCGTGTGTGTGTGTGTGGGGGGGGGTCTTCATAGGAAAAAGAACAAGATTGGAAAACATTAGAAGTGATAGTGCTTAGTATTATGTGTTTTCAGATTGTCAATCATTTCTCAGGGTCCGGAGGAAATAGTAATTTAGTCACATACAGTGAGGTGGACAGAGTGTCAAACCTAGGTCCAATAGTAACCAAAGAACTCAAAGTTTCAGGCAGGTTGGCACTGGCCATTCAGAGGCCTGTCACTGTGTAATGGAACAGGGCACCTGGTGAGGACAAGTCTGAGCACACTCTTTGAAGGGGACTGAGGCAGTAAGTATGGCAGTGATTTGGAATAAGAACAATCCTGAGTAGAATTCAGGCTAAGGGCATGGGCTAGTGGCACAATGTAGTGGAGGAATCATGAGTTTCCTGGGGATATCACTGTACTCAACTGTAAGACCAGAAAGGCAGAGGTGGAGATTAAGGTAGAACCTACAAGGAATTCATGCCTATGGTAACCCTGTAATAAAGCAATATTCCCCAAATATTATATATTGGAAAATGCCACTAAGTTTATCTAAAGCAAATTTGGGGTATATGACATACACCTTTTAAAATTGAACTGCATCAGGGGCTGGGGGCATATCTCTGTGATGAAAGCACTTGCCGAGCAAACCCAGGCCCTGAGTTTGATTCCCCAGTACCGCAGAAACTGGGAGTGGTGGTGCACACCTGTAATCCTAGCACTCAGGGGGCAGAGACAGTTAGGACTGTTATGTGTTTGAGATCAGCCTGGACTATGTAGTGAGTTCAGGACCAGCCTAGGCTACAGAGCAAGAACCTGTCTCAAAAAATAATAAATAAAAAGTAAAGTTAAATCCAACTATATCAAAACCTTACTTATAGAGGCCTAGGTGCATCTCGTGCCACACCAGATGCTCCTGGAGCCTGTCCCAGACCACGGATTCTCGTGCAGATTCTCCAGCACTGCCACTGACTTGCCCCGAACCCATGCTAGGCCTAGGTCTGTCCAGGGTGGTGCCAGACCCTTCCTGAGTCCTTCCCAGGCCCGAGACACACACTCATGCAACTCCGTGCACCCATCTGGAGGCCATGCCAGGCCTAGGTCTACCCAGAGCTGTGTCAGACCCACCCAGAGGCTACCAAGGCCCAGGTCTATTGAGCACCATGCTGCATCTCAGCTTGAAGCCCTACTGGGTGCACCCATCCTTCTAGAGGCCACCAGGACCAGCTGGAAACAACACAAGGACAAAGAGGAAAGCCCCAGGATCAGTAACTGATTAGAACTTATCACATTAGGAGACCCAGCACCTTAAAATGTTTATATCCAAATACTACAGGGTGGTGACTAATTATTTTGACACTGTTTTGACTGTGCTTTGTCTGGCTTGGTGTTGTCGTTGTAGTTGTTGTTTTGTTCTTGCTTTTCTTTCTTATATTTCTTTGGTTTAGATTCTTTTCCTGAATTGATCAAGTTTCCATCATTTTTTCTCTACTTCCATGTACACTCTTTGTTTCTTTGTTTTCTTTCTTTTCTTCCTAGCTTGCATGTCCTCCTTCCTCCTTTCTTTCTACCTCCTCCTGTTTCTATCTGATAGTTCCTGAATCTCTCCTCCTCTTAATTAACTGTCTAAGCATAGTATCATAAATATTACTACAGATCTGGAAGCAACATTCTCCCCTTCGCTCCCAGTTCTCCCTGACGCATCTGAATCTCACTTCCAGTGCTCTTCTCCACCTGTGGCTCTCTGGCGGGGAAGGAACACTGACAGATCACTCACTGTCACAGGAATACTCCTCTGCTTCCCATTGTATATCTAAAGGTCTTTTATTGTTTGGGTTATATTACTGATAGCAGTAATACACTTGAATAAGTCAATAACAGGTTAAGTCAGAAGTATAGTAAGGGCACAATGCACCTATTAACCTTATGGGTGGAGTGGCCATAGTATTAATGTAGCTACCAGGGTCTGCCAGTGAGCTGTTAATATTGAATAGGATTGTAAATGTAAACCTTTATTCAAAGTTTGGATGCTAATATTGCTAAAGCCCTCCATATCCAAGATATTCTAACAAACATTCTGGCTATGAACCATATATACTTTTGTATTCTGTTTCTTATACATCAAAGAGTGGAGGATATTAAGGTCTCCACAAAAGGCTGGACATTGAGAATACCTTCAAAATTAACAGCTAAATAAATTGAAAAGAGTTATAAATTCTAAAACTGGAACAAAGTCTAGACAACACTTAAGGCAAATCCAATACATGAATCTCTGGAATAGAAAGAGTCCAGCAACAATACCTGAGCTTCAACTCACTGTAACAGAACTATGGGGAATCAAAATTCTAAATCCCTGACAAAAAGGCCTAACACTCCAGACACTGATACCAGTTATCTTGAAAGAGCAGAAACAACAAAGAAAGTAAAATAAAGGAAATAAGTATTGGAAGGGAGGAAGTCAAACTATCTTTATTTGCAGATGATATGTTGATCCACATAGAAGACCCCAAAAACTCCAATATGAAATTCTTGGAAATAATAAACAAATTTAGCCAAATGGCATGCTACAAAATTCATACTAAAAATCAATAGCATTCCTCTGCACTAACAATGAACTTTCTGAGGATGAACTCAGAAGAATAATTCCATTCTCAATAACCCAGCAAAAAAATAAATACCTAGGAGTAAACTTAACCAAGGAAGTGAAGGACCTATATGAAGAAAATTATATTACAATGAAGAAAGAAATGAAGAAGACATCAGAAAACTGAAAGACATCCCTGTTCTTGAATATGCAGAATTAAAATAGTCAAAATAACTATACTTTTTTTAAAGCGGGAAGCTGAAATGAAAAGAAGCTTCTCAGAAGAAGTACAAATGGCCAACAAGCACATGGAAAAGTGTTCTTCATCATGGGCCAGCAGAGAAAGGCAAACAAAAACAACACTGAAGTTTCACCTCACCCCAGTGAGAATGGCCTACATCAAGAACTCAAAAACAATTGCCGGTGAGGGTGTGGGGAAAAAAAAAACTCTACTTCACTGCTGGTGGGATTGCAATCAGGTATAACTATTATGAAAAGAAGTCTAGAGATTTCTTAGAAAGATGAGAATAGAAATTCCATTTGATCTAGCTACTGCTCTTCTGGGCATGTTCCCAAAAGAAATAGTCAACATACCAAAAAGACACATTCATGTCCATGTTTATAGCAGCACAATTTATAATATCCAAATGCTGGAAACTACCTACTTGCCCATCAATAGAAGAATGGTTAAAGAAGATGTGGTTCCTATACATAATGGAATACTATGCAGGTATAAAAAGACAGTTATGTATCTTTTGAACTAAAATGGGTCTACCTTCTTTGAGTCAACAGTGCTCAGTGAAAGGGACCAAACAGAAAAGACCGACTATAGATGGGTATCCCTCTTGTGACATGCACAAGAATTATGGCATAAAAATGCCCAAACATGAATGACAGGGTAGAAAGAGAGGCAATGGTCAGCTAGGAAAGGGATGAATCTCTGAAAAAGGGGTGGGCAGAAACTCACTGATTCCCCAAACCTCATGCCTCTAATGTGTTATAGAATTTGTATTTCATGTACTATTTAATGAAAAATAAAAATAAAAAATAACTACACTGCCCAAACTGATATACATATTTAATGCAATTTCTATCAAAATATCAACAATTTTTTTCACAGAACTTGAAAAAAAGAAAACCTTAAATTCATATGAAACCAAAGGAGAGCTAGAATAGCCAAAGCAATCCTGAGTAATAAGACAGACAAAGGCAGGTGGCATTACAATTCCAGACATGAAATTATACTACAAAGCAATTGTTATAAAAACTATGTGGTACTGGCACAAAAACAGACAAGTTGACCAGCGGAACAGAACTGAAGAAGCAGAGACAAGCTTAAGTACCTTCAGCTACCTTATCTTTGATAAAGGATTCAAAAACACACACTGGATAAAAGGTAGTCTCTTCAACAAATGGTGCTGGGAAAATTGGACAACATCCACATGCAGAAGAATGAATCTAGACACACACTTGTCACCGTGCACCAAAATCAAATCAAAGTGGATCAAAGACCTAGATACTAAAACTGAAACATTGAACCTTCTTGAAGACAAATTAGGCAAAAATCTACAGGATATAAATGTAGGCAAGGACTTCCTTAACAAGACGCCAAAAGCAAAAGAAATAGCCCCAGAATTAACAAATGGGACTATTTGAAATTAAAAAGATTCCACATGGCAATGGAAATTATCAACAGAGTAAAGATAGAACTGACAGAGTGGGAAAAAATATTCACTACCTATACCTCAGACAAGAGACTCATAACTAGAACATACAAGTAACTGAAGAAAAGAAGCCTGTCAAAATCAAAGATCCAATTGAAAAATGGGCAATGGAAATGAATGTGCAGTTCTCAGATGAAGTTCATTTCAAATGGCCAGTTAATACATGAGAAGATGTTCAATAGTCTTATCTACTGAGATGTCCGGACCCGCCGGACAGTTCAACGAGGACCTGCGGGGGGGGGGGGGGGGGGGACATCATGGATCAAGTTAAACAGATGGTTTCCTACACTGAGAAATGCAAATCAAAACATTACTAAGATGCTATCTACCACCAGAGATTGGCCTATATCAAGAACACACAAACAGAAACCAGTGCTGGTGAAGCTGTGAAGAAAAAGGAACCTTGCACTGGTGGTGCGAATGTAAACTGGTACAACCACTATGGAAAGCAGTATGGAAGTTTCTCAAAAGACTGGAAATAAATAACCCCTTCGATCCAGTGATACCTCTTCTGGGAATTTTCCCAAAAGAGTTAAAAACAACACATAACAAAGATACGTTGTATACCCATGTTCACAGCAGCACAACTAACACTAACTAAAATGTGGAAGACACCAAATACCCATCAACAGACCAATGGATGCATAAACTGTCGTATTTATACACAATGGAATACTATGCATCTATAAAGACAAATAGGCTTGAGGCTTTTGTAGGTAAATGGATGCAACTTGAGACCATTATGCTTAGTGAAGTGAATCAGAAGCAGAAGGTGAAATATTAAATGTTTTCTCTAATATGAGAAACCCAGATCACAGTCATTTCATAGAGCTAATTGGGGGGAATAATGGGATCTAGTGGACAGGGGGAAGGAGTGGGAGGGTCAAAAGGGAGACCGGGAGAATTTGTAATTCTGCCACAATATGTATATGCACAAAACACTTAAGACCAGTGTAAACATTATGTATTGCATATATACATATCAATAAAATAGGGGAAAACTTACTTATTTTTCTGATACTCCTTGAAACACTTGGAGATGCATCAGGATGCAGAAAACAGTTTGGGAATTAGCTACTCTGGCCTGTTATTGGGGGAAGGAGATAAAGAGCAGTATCACAAGCTTTCCTTACCTTCCTCACTTGTGAAAGCTTTGTGCATGCACTCATTTAAATTTAAATATTTATTTCTAGCGATGTCTGCTGGCCCAAGTTTCTTCCATGTTGATGTGTTAAAATGGGTAAAGTACTTGGAGCTCTTATTAAGGCTGCAGTATCAAATACACCCAGATTTTGCTGAGATGTTTAATTCATTATGTTAGAATCCATCCATTAGTGTACAAGTAAGGCCATATCTAAGGTCTGTGTTTTAAGAGTTTCTGAATTGTAACGTTTGAAGCGAGATTAGGAAGAATAGATGCAGTCATGTTCTCTTTCTTCTTTTTCCAATTTTGCGTACCGTGCACACACTCACAGAAATAACAGGAAAAATAAAAAGGAAACTTGACAACACAAGATGTTGTTTTGGAATGATTTTAACAGTTCCAAAGCAGATTAAATTACAAAGTAATTGGGAGTGTGCCTGCCCAAACTCCAAAACACAACGATGTTACAATCAGCGTGATTCTCTGCCATACTCTAACACTCAAATGAAGCACAATTTTTATGCTGAGACTGGAGAAGTATCTCTCCTGTAGCCTTTTGGGTAGCTATAGTCTAACGAATGGCCCACAGAAACACACTGTTGTGGTTAGGATCTGGAGTGTCCCCCAAAAGTCTCATGTATTTCAATGGAACCATGTGATGTTGGTGGATTGGGGTCTGGTCTGGAGGGGTGGACTGCAGTTAAGTTAGGATTAACGGTGTGTAGTGGCCACACCTGGGTGCAGGAGGGACTGGTTACTGGGTGAAGACCTGAAAGAATACATAAGCTGCACCTGCCTTCCTGGAGGAGGGGGACTAGTCTCAACTAGCCTCAGCTTGCCTTCCTGTTTGTGATGTCCTGAGAAGCTGCCTCCACCTCTCTCTCTGCCATGTACTTCAATTGTTGACGGCCACCCCTGAATGGACTGTGACCTTCGAGACTGTGAGCTAAAATAAACCTTTCCTTTCCTAAGCTTATGGGTGTCGGGTATTGAGTCACAGCAACGAAAAAGTAACTTAAACACACACCAACTGCAAATACAGCCACTGGTGTGTAAAACTACTTTTTAAGAACATCTCTTAATGTAAGCTATTAATGTCACCAAACAACAGTTCCAGAAAATTAATTCCACGGAGACATTATGGAGCCATTCACATGTATTGCAACCTGCTGGTGTGGCTTAAATCCAGAAGACATTTTAGAGTGTAAAAAAAAAACAAACAACAACAACAAAAAAACTGTCCTCAAGCTTTATTCCTCTGTCAAAGTATTTCTGCAAGAAATATGTGATGGTAAATTTTGACTGTCACCTTGACTGGCTTGAGAGATGCCTGGGAGATGACTAAAGCACACTGTTGGTGTATCTGGTACCCATGCATGATAACCTTGGGAAATATGGCTGGCACTTTGCCCCTTCCTATCTGGTTCTTTCCCAAATGCCAGGAGTTGAACAGATTTCCTCTGCCATGATTCTCTGCCATATTTCTGCCTTGGAGCCATTCAGTTACGGACCTAAACCTCTGAAACCATGAGATGTGATAAAACTTTCTTCCTTGTAGTTTCATATATCAGGTATTTTGTCTCAACAAAGGAAAAGCTCACTAACTCAAAGTCCCTGTGTCCATCTACACATCAAGGATTGTCTGTAAAATGAATGATGGATCTCCATGTGTAGAGACATCAATAAAATACAAATTTGTTTTAAAGTGTTACAGAAAGGTAACCATTACTGAAACTGAGTAATGGTTACATGTGATTCAAAGCACGATTCTCTTTATTTTGGTGTCTATTTGAATTTTCAAGAGTGTTACTGAATTGATAAGCCTGAGAAAGTTATAACTGTAGAAAGATATTTCCATACTCGAAATAGGAAAAAATTGCCACACAGTTTGGCTGCTGATGTGTAATGTGTTCAGTCCATGAAGACGGCAACATGACTCATTAGAACAAGAGTTTATATTCATTTTCAATTTTAAAATAAGAAAATGTTTAATAGTATCAAACAAATATTGACTCTAATGTCCTCAATTTGTCATGGAAAAATGTCTTTTTAACAAAAATAAAAAAGTGCATTTCAAAAGATGCATGCCATAACGCGATTAAAAACAGATACTTGGAAATGTTTGCATCTTCTTGTGATTTTGTTGCTGAAAGCTATGTGTCACCTGTTTGCTTAGCTATAACAAGAAAAAAGTAACAGGATATTTTTTAACTTGACTAAAACAGTTTATCCCAGTATCTTGAATTCATTTGTACAAATATTTCAGTTAGCCAGAAACAGTGATTAAAGGAGAGTGGAAATAAATGATCCAAATTTCAATAAAATGTTTACATAATTGCGCAGGTGAGACAGAAATTTTGATAGCATAACTTACTGAGCACTGCCAATGTCAGACTGTGCCCATTGAGACCTGTGAATTTTTGCAAGATATCATTTAAACTGAACTCAGTATTCCAGAATGTTAAGCCATGATTTTAAAATTGGTGAAGTATATTTAGTCACACTGTTTTCACTAAAACATGGGCAATGGCTTGTTTTGAATAAGATAATTATTTCATATTTATCTCATACTTTTATATGTTATTTTACATACTTTATAATACATTTAACCAACTAGCAGGGCATGGACATAATGTTAATATTTTAAACATCAATATATGTATTTACTATGTTTTTATACAACACATACAGCAAACTCAAATTTTATTATCAATACAATTATTCTGAGATCTTACTAAAATGCAGATTCTCACTCAGTAGCTGTTGGTCAGGCCTGAGATTCTGCATTTTTAACCAGTTCCTAGATGACCTTGACACTGCTTGTTCTCAGCAAAAGTTTAAAGCAGTAATGAGGTGGCTGGGGTGGGGAGACAGCCTTCAAGCTTTACTTATAAGGTTGCACAATTTAAAAACTGCTTGGAGTAATTAACTGACTCTATGTCCTTCTGGTTGTATCCACTAAATACAGCTTCTTTCAGTAGAATTTTTGGTCAGTACTGAGCTACAATCACTGCAGTTCTGTTTCCTGACAAACACCTGAATACAGCTCTCCTGTGGAGCTCCACCAGTCAGCTGAGCAGGGCATATGACTGACATCCTCACGAGCAAAGTGATCTGACCAAGAAGGGCACATGCACCAGAATGGAGGCACCTCTACACCCTAAGACCGATATGAGGATCCAATGAGATGAGCCATTAGAAAGCATTGTGTAGAGCACTAAATCATAGTCCTGTTGGAGGGGGTTTCCTGTGGACTGAGCCATCAGTCTCTTCAGACAATTATTCTGGGTCTTCTTTAACGCTGAGAAAAATAGGCCATCAAAGCCCTATGTCATTCAATGCACGACAGATGTATATATGGAAATGTCACACTGAAGCTTATTTTATATAATCCATATGCATTAATAATTATAATACTAAAAGAACTACCACTCAAAATTCCTGTCAAAGTACAAAGACTTAACCTGAAAAATATTTTAAAGTGGCTGAAATCATTTCTGCTATTAAAAATAAACCATCACCAATAATATGCACACAAATTCAGTAGATAGCCATAAACTACCTAGCTTTGAGGACTGTAATTTATTTATGTTCTCCCACATAAATTTGCTGCCTAAATTTATGCTATTCATCAAAAGAAGTTGGGAACATGTTACTAAAATTTGTTTTTTAAAAACATTGCTATGTGAGTTTCCAGAAATAATTAACAGAATCATCTGTTTAGTAAAATCATTTATAGCTTGTAATATAATCTGCATGTAGAAGAGTTATGCTTATATTCACAGTTTTGTTAATGTGAACAAGAGCTACTTTTTTATTTAAAAAATCGCTCTACATTTCATTTGAGCTCACCAACTACTAGAATTAAAAGCATCTGCAAATTTCCAAGTACTAGTTGTTTTGTTTGGTTTTAATATTGGAACCTTCTGAATCCAGCTTCGTGGTTTTCTCTTCCTGATATTTGAAAAAGAGTGCTACACAATAGAAACATCCTGGATAAAGCTAGTTCTTTTGAAACCCAGAATTGGACACTTTCCATGTTGTTAAATAAAACAATCCAAGTCTATTGAACATTTTTCAACCTTAGACGCCATAGCATGTCAGGCTTGTTTCTTTAGATACACACTCGTGGGTCCATATCTTCTTTTATGTGACTCTGTTTCTTTTAGGACTGCACAAGTTTCTCCTGGCTGTTATCTTTTCCAAAGGACAGACAGTCTCAGTAGTCCACATTCTTCCTATCTCCCATATTAAGACTTTCTGCTGTTAACTGAGCTCTATGATGGCTGAAACTGTATCTGTTTAATTCACTGCCATTTTACAAAAATCTAGCAGAACACTTGCACAGAGGACTGGTTACATATTTGGTGCAGATATGAATGTTAAGATTGGCTTTCCTTTGTTAATATGTAAATTATTTTATCTTTATCTTACATTATATCTTATCTTTTGGAGGAAAGTAGAACAAGGAGTGCTGGAATAAGCACCAAAGGTTATGAGACAACAGCAATCATGTACAATAGGACTGCTTGTTTGAAAGCAAGTGATTAAACAAGGAAAATCTTTCCCAGTTTATAGATATTGATTCACATTTCCTACCTGCTTATTGATGTGTACAAAAGGTCATGTATTGGTATTTTTAGACATCAGCATAATTGTTTCTTCCATTTATTGCTTCATATTCATCAAGTTGTTGACATGATAAATACACACATTCTGCATTCATAGTTAAGGAAATTCAGGGAGACAAGAGCCTTCTCTCTTCTACTGCCCTCCCTTAACTTCGTAGATTTAGCCTTGATGGAGAGAAACAGGCTCAATAGCTCATGTTTACGTAAACCCTGATGCATATGCCCTCTGACTCCTCAAATGCCGGAGTGGGTGGAAGCAAGCTCATGCATTGTGCCAGTGTGTGAATAAACGCTGTCACATGGAAGGCAAGAAGCAGGGTGACATAGAGGGAGCAAGTCACAAGTTGTCAGGACTCTAAATTGCAGTTTTGTTTTTACCAAGGCCCTAGAAAACCAGAGCCACATGAAGTCACGACCCTGAACCCCCACCTCTCCCACACACTGAGGGCAGAAATCAGATGCGCATTGCAGTCAGCTGGTTAGCTTATGTTCTGCATGTTCCCTGTCTCCAATGAGTCCACCCTGGGAGACCTCTTCACTGTGATTGAAAGTGAGAGAAATCCTTGACACAAGCTCATGTCATAGCTGAACAGCTCCCAAACTTGAACCTCCCAGAGTTTAACACAAAGCTTAATAGGTGCTCATTAAATGTACGCAGAATGAATATTACTTTGGACAAAACAGTAGCTTGCATGTGCTGCATAACCGCACTCGGTATTGACCCCAAAGACAGGAAAAGCCATACAACTGATGCTATAAGAAAATGTTTCTTGTTTATACTGCTGCATCTTGATCTTTGGCTGATCTAAGCACAAAGAGAGCTCTTTCAGTTAAAAGAAAGGAGGTTTATGGTGTGTGGGAGAGTGAAGAACAATGGGCTCAATTGATAGACTGGAGATGCTCTCAGCTTCTGAGAGCCTGGAAACTCCATCTATACATCCATCCCAGAGGGCAGAGCCAAATAAGGGCAGATGGAAAACAGCTTTTTTAAGAACTGGCTTTCGGTCCTTTGAGGCAAAAATACTTCCACACTGTAGCTCCCTGAATCAATTTTCCAAAGTATGGGGCTCTGTCTTTGTTTTCCAGTGTCTAAAAATAAGTCCCTGTCATATTTGTATTCTTTTTGTCTTAAAGCCATTCAAACAGATTTGCTTGCGGAGTATTAATTTTGATGAAGCAGAAGTCAGAAGGTTACGCAGGAACTACTTTTGACTGTATCTCATTAACTGATGATCGACTGGTCACCTCTAGCTAAAGTTTTTATTTTCTATCATGTTCCTTGCCAGTTACAACCATGGGAAAATAAATAATTTTAGGCTAGCTTTCCTGAGGCTGGTCATCAGGGTTCTATCCAAGAGTGACAAATTCTAAACCAGGGTTGCGACAGGGCTTTAAAGGTATATGTCAGGTGGACTAGTACGCTAAGCCACCCAGGGCAATAGCTTTCACTAATTTATTTTAATGCTTTCATAGCGTGTTTATATCTATGCTGCCCCTGCAGTATCTGTTCCACTCCATAAACATTAAACTTTTAAGCCTTCAAGCTCGGTGTGACATGTGACTGTAGTCCCATCTGTTTGAGAAGTTGATGTATCAGGATGCCTTGAGCCCAAGAGAGCTTGAGACAAGCTTAGGAAACATAGTAAGACCCCATTTCAACGCAAAACTGTAAATCTTCCATTGAGTAGTTTCCAGATAAAACTAAGTATTAGTTGTGTATGAAGGCAGTACAACTCTTAAGTGTCTATTGTGAGATCAGAATAATTCACTCAAAGGACACAGCGTCTGATTGAGAACATTCCTAATTTTATTTTCTTTAATTTTATAAAATACATTTTGTAAGATAAGTTTCTAAAAGTTTATTCTTTATGTATGTTAAATTGAAATTCTATATCAGAAATGAAGGAAACACTTTCAGTTGATTAACTCTCTGTGTGTGTACACATGTGTATGTATGCATGTGAGGTTTTCAGGGAAGGGTTGGTTATTCATTATGTTATTGAATCAAAATAAAACACAAAGTATGGAGTACTTCACTTTCCTTGATCTTGATTGGTTTCTTACAGAGCTTTTTTTCCTCTCCTCCCTTTAAGCAGCCTGGAAGCTTATCTTATACTCTGGTCTGAAAACAAGTATCAAGTCTCATTTTGCAAAGAACTTATATGTTCTTAAGTATTGTTGAAACCACTTTGGGGACAATAACAACACTTTACGATAAAAGAGCTACAGCAAAAATCTTCCCTTCAATAAAAACTAACCAGATATATATATTTTAACCCAAAGTTAACAAAATTAAGAAACTACTCTAATCTGGAATCTGTTCAGGATTCAAATTCTTCTGTCATTTCCATGGACACTTACCAACTGAATAGGTGATGGCTGGTGCATTATGTTATAATTCACCAAATCTGTTTCTGCAAAGGGCACAATATTTGTTTAAAATTCCAATATATTCATGAAACTAGTCAATTTAAAAAATCATCTGTGATCTTTACTGTCCAATTTTTCTTTAAAAAAAGAAATGCATCAAAGAATTCTCTAAACCTTTCTGATATAACCCTAAACAAATGATAAACATATTGGAAAATGTCAAATGTCTATCATTCTGAAATAAATCAAGATCTTCAAATCATCTACGACTGAATGAAAAAAACCTCATGAAAAAGAGCACCATTGTGAAGATATGACAGAGGCCAGAGCACACAACTAATTAACAGGAAAAAAAATGGTGTAGAAAGAGTTATCTATCCTGTGTTTACCAGAGGGCCATCTTGAGTTTTACTATTAGTCACCAGCAACTATTACTCCTGAGGCCAGTACTTTTTTATTTTTTTATTTTTTGTATAAGCTAGTTTCTGTTCTCAGTTCCCTGGAAACCACAGAGTTGTCATGGTAGCTGTTATCAAGGAGAATGGAATGAGAAGACACTGACAACACCTCATTTCTTCTTCTAGTGAGGTGTAAGACCAGATGCCCCTACATCTACACAGACACTACGCTCCCTTATGCTATAAGTAAGACTGGCTGAGTTAGAGCTTATAGAGTCCATTGCCATTGGGGTCAGTGCTCTCTTTCTAAGGGTGAAAGATCCTTGCTGTGACCCCTTCTCCCCGCTGCAATGGACAAATTTGGGCAAATGCTCTTATTGTTTTGCTGGTATTCTCTTTTCTTCTTCTATCTTCAGTGGTAATAGGAGACAGGAGTGATTTCTCTGTTTTAAACAAAGAGAATATAATTGTCCCCAGAGATTACAAGGGGACCAAGGACATTCCTTTCCTCTACCTGAGCTTTATTTCCATCAGTGGAAGTGAAAACACTTCCCAATCCTCCTGAAGATGCTTGGATAGTGAATTAGAGCCTCCATTCCTTGGTGACTTGCAGTTCGGGAGTCACCTTTGTAGGCATTTCCCATTTCTTACAGGAACCAGCTGTGAAGCAAAATGACTAAAAGAGGTACATAAGAAGGAGAGTCCACAGAGAAACATTAATCACCACAAGACTCTCCTTTCTTGTTACACTTGTCAAGTAAGAAGAGAGCCAGTCAGTGGAGAAGCAGTTAAGATGGGAGACGCAGCACTGTAGGCTGTGTGGTTAGAGCCTCGCTATTAGGAAAAAGGGAGATTTCTATAGGAGATCAGAACTTGGTTCCTCGGCCCATGAGTTTAAGGACAGCAAAGTTGTAAGTGGCAGCAATCATGAAGGTGAGCTGTAGGGAACACAAGAGAGAATATGAGTGACAGTAGAAAAGGAAGCTAGCTCTCCCTCCACAGATCCTACTGAGAATAAAGAATGGTAGAAATAAAATCATTTTTAAAAAGGAGGAAATATTCCTGTGGTTAAAAAAAAAAAAAAAAGCACATCCCAGGGTTTCTATCTATGCACTTGACCAGAAATCCTGTTTGAGCTATTTCCTTCCAATGGCCAAGGCCCAGATAACTGGATCATAAGCACTTATGCCATACCTATCCCCAGCCCAAGAGAAAGTGAATACTACAAGGGCTCTGTCACATCCATATCTGGGTGGCTTATAGCCATAAGATGCTTGCTGTAGACACACAGCCACACACAAAACCACACACACACACAGCCATACCACACAGCACAACCCTCCTCTGCTTAATGCATCAATCAACTCATTTCACAAAATGAGAAATTATCTAATCATGTAAACTCTTGGCAACAGGGGAGAAGATCCTATAGTCTCCCCCTTGTCCATTCACCGCTAGCTCACCAACTTCAGATAAATCGCTGCACTTCAGTATTTAATTGGCACAATGAGCATACTATATTGACATTGCATTGCAAAACCTCACCAGGACCCGATCAGTAATAATGGGGGTCCTTCCAGTAATGCATGAGAATTCCTAAATCTATTCAAGACTGTCCATTTATATTATAAAGAATCCTAGGCTATAGCAGTTAAGTTTAGTAATATTTCAGTGTACTTGTGACTGATTAGACTAGATTGCTTTTGAGAATCAACAAGAATTTAGGCCTTCAAAGCACTCTGCAATATTATATCATCTGTAAATGCTCTATATTGTCACTGATAGGTAAGAATCTCTTATCCCACTTTCACCACACCATTTTCATTGGTCCTGTCTAATTTCTGAAATCTTCTTGCCTTGCCATCCCAAAACAGTATTGATCCTACACATTCCTCTATCTCCCCAGTAGCTTCTCTGTAGCATTTCAAGTTTGCAAGGAGTCTACCTTCTTGCCTTTCAGCATAGCTATATCCGAGCTATTCCAGAATCATTTATTTGGTAATATCTTTCAAAAGCAACTCACCAAGGAAACCAGTGTGGCAGCAGCTCCCACAAATGCAGCAATAAACAGATGGAAGGTCATTTGGAACTGCAGGAAAAGGCAAAAGGGAAAACTATTTTTTATAACAGCAAAAAACATGCTACATTATAAACTGCGAATGTAGTTTTCTGACCAAGCTGATAACTTTCTTGTGTATTAACTATACAGCTCCAAAATTTACTTCCTTATATATGGGTCTCCCATTCTTCAATGTACACCACAGCCCCTAGAGCCATAACACCCAGAACACAGCAGATTTATAAAACAGTGTGGTGCTCCCAAGTAATGAACTCACTTTTTACACTTGTGCCAAGGGTCCCAAAATTTAAAGTCCCTTTACTTTCAAAGAAATAGTTTAATACCTTTCTTCTCTGATTTAGCTGTATTCCCTTGCCTTCTTTGTGTATATCTGTTCTAAGAAAGTGTTTTCCTTTGTCAAATGTACTTATTTTACCTCTCATTAGAGCTCAACTAGTTCCAAATTGAAAATGTTTTATAGAACCCACGTGTGTCTCTGTGCACATCCCATTCTCTTGATAAAGTTTTTAACTAAAAGATTGAAAATTTTCATTTGGGAAAGTTTTTCATTAAGCTCTATCTCTACTTGAAGCTATATATTTCTTTGTTAAGGGAAGGAGTTTTGGAGTGGAAGTCTTTTTTTTTTTATGGAGCTGGAGTGAAAACAGGTGTTCTTAACCATCCATACCCATTGAATCAGGCATAGCATACTTAATGAGTATTTTCTAGGAGAACAATCAGCTAATTCAAAATTTACCAAAGAGAAACTTAAGCTCTTAAGATTAAAGGTCACAGATAAAATTTTCTATGATATTAGCTATTTCATTATAAAATATCCCAAATGGTCCACTTACCTCAGCTGTCTTGCAGATGGACAAAAGATTGGAGCCACAAACCTTGCCAGGGAAAGCATTCCATGGGAGAACACCTACATAAGATGCAAAAATCAACCATGGAGAACGTCATGAAGACTTTCTTCCCCACCCCACCCAAGTTCTTCTTCCATATTTAATTATCTTGGCTGTAAAGTTGGATTTTGCAAATAATCAGGATCCTCTTTTCTAAAGATGTATATGAAAGTATAGGTGGTATCTAACAGTTGGAAGTCCTGTACTTATTAGTGAAATGTGCTGCTTTGGGGTTGAAAATAGCAGTCCACCAGAGTAGAGCAGTGTGAATAGATAAGGAAACCCCCACTGCTTTAAAGTTTCATCCCAGGGAAGAAATCTCCCTGGTTTCAGTGGAAAGGGTTTAACAAACTACAACACAGGAACTCATGCTTTCCCCCAAAATTACCACCTTACACTAAGAAAAAAAAATACAGATTACTTCAGTGCTCAGTAGGGAAGCTAAGACACCCACAGCCTAACTCACCATACATTCTGGCATCAGCACAGAGACTGCCTATACTGGCAGAAGTCTTGCTGGGGAAGGCAATAGACTGGCAGGTCGTCCAGGTATTGAAGTAAATGTACACAGGCACAGCAGAGCAGGCAAATACCAGGAGCCACACAATGGTCAGGGCATAGGTGATGCCCACAAACTAAAACAATTGACATAGGCGGTTAGAAATCAGCATAAGCCTGCAGATGTCGAAATACAAACTGGGAGGTATGAGAATGACACATGCCAATGAAACCCAATTCCAACGATCTCCCCCAAATAATATTAGTGAGCAGGGTACCTCTGCCAAGAGTTCTGGCAGTGTCTGCTAGAGAACTAGCCTCAAGTGTGATGGAGGGGAGGGAGAACGGGTGGGGTTTGGAGTAAGGAGGAACCCTGGGTTAGAGAGGCTTCCGGAGGGATGTTTTGGGGGGCAGTAAGGTGAAAAAAAATCAAAATAGATCTTGAAAGAACGTTGTGCCAATTTTGCCTTAGGCTGAACTTAGAAAATGTTCCTTGTTACAGGATTTTTGTTCCCTAGTTACTGAACAAAGCCAATAGAAGATTTAAATTTCAGATACAAAAACCTTTCTAAGCAAACTGCTGGCCACAGGAAGAGATCACCACAACCTATACATGTGTTCAGCTTCCAAAAGATCTTTTTTTTTTTTTTTTTTTCATTTTCAGCACTGAGGATTGAACCAAGAGCCTTGATAAGCAAACACTCAAATAAGCAAGCACTTGCTAAGCAAGTAGTCTATCACCGAGCCAAATCTCTAGCCCAACCCACAAAAGATCTTTAGAGACTGAAAAACAATGTATGTCTTCCCAGAAACATGCACAGCTTTTCAGCAAAGATAAAACACTAAATATGCAGATTTACTCAAATTGTGTAGGATCTCTGAATATTGTGCATTCTATCTTAGAATCAGGTATTTAATTTCTACGATACACCCTCTCCCTCATACCAGCATTTTAGATACATGAAGTCAGTTTCACTTTTGTGGTCTCTGCTAGCTAGGATGAGGGTAAAATAACACCAACAGATGGCTTAGAAATGGTTTGACTGCACATAGCATCCCATAAAAATTATACTTTTCATTTTGAGATGTAATTTCCGAGGGAACCTTTAAAAGGTGAGGCCAAGCTGGCTGGGCACCACGTTCTTCCTGACCATCTCGTTCGGCTGTAGCCATCGCTTCCTCACTCAAAAGCCAGGCCCCTGGAGAGGACCCAACCTTGAGTAGGGATGAGGCCACAGACTCACGCCCAATTGTTCCCCACCCCTTGTTATTGCCACAAAATCCTGAGGATGATCACCTTGTCGGGATGTCCTAGCCATTTTCCCAAACAATGACACACCCGCTCCAAAGAATGAGCTTGATGTTGGCCTCTGGAACCCCTCCCCTTCTGGCCCCCTGTTACCGTTGCGCTAAGGCCCTTGCCGCAGATGGTGGTCTTGTAGTCGCCAAAGATCTGCCTGACTGCACCAGTGGTGTAGAAGCCCTCAGCCAGCAGGAGGGCCCCATAAAGGAAGAAGAAAGAGGCAGTTCCATAGATGACATACTGGAAGGCATGGATCCTGCATTAACATAGAGACAAAAGAGACCAGTATCACGCATTGAGGATCTAGCTCTTTCCTCACATAAGTGAGATATATAGCTGAGAGGGCATCTTAACTTGGCTAAAAGCTCTTTACAGGAATCACTTAGTTTCTCCTCCATGCTTTCACCTTATCTTCACTGAAGTAAATGAAGACAGACAGCAGGTGTTCAGGAGTACACTTTGCATGCCCCGCTTGCTTACCCTGCCACCTAGAGAACCAGGGCCCTTCTCTCCTTGCGTGGCCCTTGAGAGATGCTACTTCAAAGGACAGAGGCATTAGACAAAAAGGAAGAGAGCTGAGAGAATAGTAGTAGCCTAGCTTGCTCTGGGAGAATGAGAGGCTGGGTGCTAAGCCTGAGCAAATAGTGTATCAGGGCAGTGGGCCCACTCTGATTAGTCATTGTGCCCAGCCCCCATGTTCACCATACCTATCGTGGAGGTTAACTCCAGCAGCATCAAGCATACCCACTAGAAGTTACAATATGCATGAGAATAATAAGAGGGGTGGGTGGGGATTGGCCTGTAGGCTGACCTCCCCTTTCTAAATCTGGCACTCTTTCTCCCCTCATTTAAGGCTTCAGATGTGGCACAGGTATAACCTTGACACACACAAAAGACTCAGAATTCTTGTTTGACTGTACTCTGATCTACTACTTCACAAAGGCAACAAAAAACTCTGTAGCTTCAGGAGGGAGAGAGGGAAAAGGACATGAGTTTGTGTGGGAGGAAAGGTACTTACACATTGATGAGATACTCATAGTCCTGATAGTTTTTGGAAAAATAGGTCTCAATTAGCTTTTCTGTTCCAGTGAGTGCTTCGTGTCCACAGCCACAGAACAGTGCCACCCCAAAGAAACATAATCCAGTGGCCACCAGGGAAGCAAACGGGGCCCCTACCAGACATCTTGCACAGCACTCTAACAAACCTGGGGAAGAAGAAAGGGAAATAGTCAGGCCCACACAATAGGTAACTCACTCACTCGGTACTCATGTGCCACACGGCACAGTGCTTGCACTCCCAAGCATGGACAGATGGATCACTCTAGAGTTCAGAAGCAGGAGAAGCTAGAAGTTTTGCCTTTTGGAATGTGAGATTCATCTGGAATCTTAATTTGGTTTAATTCTTGAAAAGATATCCTTACCTTTAATCCTCAGAATTTATGGTTATTTTTAAAAAATAATTCAGTAATTCAAGTAGCAAGGCAAGGAAATTATGGAATCAGTCCCTCTTTTCTTGTTCCAGTCTGTTCGCTTGTTTGAGTCATTCATCAACTATTTATGAACTATTTACTATGTGCCCAACATTGTGCTGATTGTTAATACGTGATATGAAGACAGAGAAGACACCGACTTGCTCAGTTAGGAGTACTTAGATTACTGACAAAGAATTAACCGGATAGACCTAATATTTTCAATTAATAATTACAGGCAGCCAAATAAATGGTTAGGGGGTAAATGTACTTGGAGTTTCTAAAGAGATGAATTCAGCCTAGAGGTGTTGGCATTATCAGAGAGGACCTCAGCCTAAAGAGCATTCCAGGTGGAGGAAATGTAAACCATATATATGCTTGTGGATCTTCCCAAACAGTGTGTGTATCTTTTGCAAGTAATGCTCAGTTTTTTAGACTAGAAACATGGGGCATGATCTAAAGAGAAGAACGCTTCTTCACTATCAAATCTTGACCTATATCAGAGCAGGAAATGACAACATAAAGATTGCTATTACAATGATAAATATGGTTAAATGACTTGGGGGTATTTTTTTGCAAGGCTGTTTTGTCCCCTGTACTGCAGCTGTGCTAATGACCTTACCCTCCATTTTACACTGAAATTGTGTCAATATAACCACAAAGAGACTTTAAGAAATGTCTTTCTGGCATAAGAAAAACACAAAGGAACCTAGCAGCGAAAGTGTCTTACAGTGCTAAGAATCTCTGAGATTCCCCAGATGTGGTACCCTGTCCAGTACCACTGGTCCTTTGAAACAGGAATGGTATACAATCACTATTCTCATTTCTGAAATTGCCATATGCAACGAAACTTATCAAAGTCCAAGTATATGACTGAATGGACAAGTAAGTGGCTGCCTCCTTCTGACTTCTTGGCCAGATCTCTTAAAAGATGGAAAAAAGAAAACATTAAGCTCTTCAGACAACAAAAATCTTAATTTATACACAACTGTACATATAATTGACTTGTATATGTAGTCTATATATATATATGTAGTATATAGATTATATATACACATAATATATAATATGTGTATACATGTACATATAAAATATATGGTGTGTAATTATACACACACACACACACACACACACTCCATTATATATATTACCTGATTCTATGTATCATATACATACACACAAATAATTAGTAAATGTGCTTGGAAGGTACTATTTTAGATAAGCATGTTATAACTTCTTATAGAATGAAAATAAATTGTATTATTTCTTAGGTTTGGATTTCACACTCAAGTATTTCATCAAGACAACCTCACCTATCTATAATACAGTACCAGGGGAAAATAGGAGTCCTTTTTTATTTTTTACCCTCTTAATGTTAGCACGAATTTTTTTTGAAGGGCGAAATTATTTTTCTTTGTTCTCAAATCCCCAAAATGAGGGAGTCTTGCTATCCACCATCCCCTAAAACGACAGCCCTTCCCTGAAATTCAAAGAGCCTGTTCTTCTAAGATCCTTGTATGTGTCACACCAGAAATGAGGCTCAGAAGCCCAAGCCTAGCAAGGCACATAGTGAATATCTGTAGTGGAACTCAATTCCTTTCGTGTTCCATGAACTGAAGTGCTGCTGCCAAAAAACTTGGCCTCCATGGGAAACAACTGAATTGTAGTTGTGCCACCATGAGCAGAGGCCAGGTTTACTCAGTACCTACTCTGCCAGAGTGCTTGATAAGAATGTCTCAACAACGCTGGTCTGTGGTGTGAGAAAGCACGCATGTGTATACCAGAAAGCAAAACAGAACAACTGAAATTAATTACCATTCTCCGGAAGCACTGCAAAAATTGATCTTCCTCTTTTTCAACAAGTTAAAATACCAGATGACTGTATAAGTCCACACTGTTTTCCTCCTCTGCCTTTCCAATTGCCCCCTACCTTCAAACTCCTAGACTGTTCTAGTAAAGAAGATCTCTGAAGCTTGAGGTGGGGTTGGTGGGTCAGTGACCCCGTTGCTCCCTCTCTCCTCAGCACGAGGTCAGGGTTTGAACAGAGCCCTCCATAGCTCTCTTAGACAAAGAAACTTTGTTTTTCCTTGAGATATCAGGAGCCTCATTGGTATTCTGCAAGGGCCCCGCAGGCCTGGGGGTGTAGAGGGGGTCAGAAGCAGGGAACAAAGACAGGACTGTTTGTTTAGCCTAGGGTAAGGAGAGCCATCCTCCCTAGCAAGTGGCTGTCCTATGCCCAGGCACTCACTCCAGGCTTTCTATCCTGAGAAGGGCTAAGTGGTGGTGCAGGTATAATCAGGGATGGAGGAACTTGAGTTCTTACTAGTCTAACAGAGGATTCCATTCTGAATTTTAGCTGATGACGCCTCTATATATAACACACTAAGGATGGTTCTTCTTCTTATCAGGTTAAAATGACCTGTCTTTAAAGATGAGAGCAGGGCTGGAGGATTAGCTCAGTGGTTAAAACGCTTGCCTAGCAAGCTCAAGGCCCTGAGTGTGACTTCTCAGCACCACATAAAACTGGGTACCGTGGCACAGGACTGTAATCCCAGCACTTGGGAAGCTGAGGCATGAGGATTACTTTGAGTCTGAGGTTTTCCTGGGCTCCATAGTGAGTTCAGGACCAGCCTGGATGGCTTTCCTAACCCTAGGCTAAACAAACAGTCCAGAGTGAGACCTTGTCTCAAAAAAAAAAAAAAAAAATGAGAGGAAAAATGATCCTTAGTGTATCTGATGCTGTGGTTACCACCCAAATAACCTAAAGTGTCATATATAGTGTTCTTACTGGGTAACAAAAGGCTAATCCTTAGGAGCAACTATGAATCATCAACTCACTTCACTTCTATTTCTATTTTCTTAGAGCTCAAATAATTTTACACCCTCTTTTCTGCGCCATTGTTGCTCAAAGCACGAGACAAGAAGGACATAGGCTTTAATAAGTCTCTAATGCAGCCTGAAATAAATGGCCTTGGATAGACCTAACACTGTTGAGCTATGAACAGTTAAACAATATCAACATAAGCACCAGGTTTCCATCTCTTCACAATTAAGACGACATGTTTGGTGTGAGGGCATTTAAGTTCAGCAAAAGTGAGGAATCAGTCAGTCCAAGGCAAGAAAATCAAAATTTAAATTCTACTTGGGAAAAGCTCATAACATGCAAGATACAGTATTTTCACAAAGTAGTTGACAAATGAAACATTCTGAAAATGGCTCACTGGGTTTGCCTTGATTTTTCACAGCCAAAGAAATAAACTTGAGTATGTATGAACAATAAGTTGAAACTACAGGCTGTCCATTTCAAAACCTTGAGTGTGAGGTGGTTCAGGAAGCCTCTGAGGAACTCAGAAGTTTTTTGGCTCTCCCCAGAGACAATCTCACATTTCTAGGCTCAGTACAGACTAAGAGATGTAAAGGACAGTGTAGAAGAACTACACAGTAATAATATCGCCCAGTGCAACTCAACTGGATTAAAACTGCCTGACTTTGATGAGAGATCATAGAGAAAAATCATGACATTCTCTACTATTTTTACTCATTTCTGTTTATGTGGATTCAGGACAAGCATTAAACACATTAGCAGTGATCTAGATACAATGAACAACAGGAAAGTATTATGTGACCAATAACTTCACAGAAAACTTTCAGTCTTGCTTGGGAGAACAAAAATAAAGTTATCTATAATCAAGTGTTAAAATGGGTATAAACAAGTTTTATAGGCAGATAAAAAATAAATAAACAGAATAAAGCAACCGGAATTACTATATTTATCCACAAACTCCCAAAACAAATCTAATCAACCCATAACAGAACTTCAAACCATTCTCACTTGATGTTCTCTGACAGAAATCCACAGAATCACTGTGACTCTCAGATCCAGGTCCATCCCAGTTACTGTGATGATCTTTTACACTGTCTCTTTTAGTATGAACTGAGAACTCCCAATCCCTCCCTTCCTTTCCCATGCCCTGGACACGCCCTAAGAACTAGCTCCATGATGGAAAATCAGTGTGAATTTGGGAACTCATCAAAGGGAGGAGAGGAAGGGCTTTCATCGAAAAGGATGGTAGAAAGAGACCAATTATACCCTGTACAATTCCCAGCTTGTCCGTTGAATCTAGCTGACAAAGGGAGAGATAGAAGAACCCTATACAATAGAACTAAACAACAGGCAGGCTCATTGAGTGAGAAACCAGCCCCCATTGCCCTAAGTCTCTAGTCTGCATTACAGTCTTCCTTTCCTCCCAGAACCCACCCCTTAACCTCACCCCATGAACAGAGGCCTCCTTGATCGGAACCTGTAGCAGTGACAGAGCCAAGATAGTAGAGCAGCTGTGACTGGTACTAGGGATGGATGAGGATCAGTGGGTGGGATCTAGGAGTAAAACAATAATCATCAGGAGGTGCGAGAGACAAAGACTTTTGCTTCAGGCCTTATCCTGGCAAGACAAAGCGCTGTCTATTATCTTGTCTTTCCTGAATTATATCAACATTTATACCACATTCGAATGCTGGAAAGGGGCCCTGCAGCCACTGGGACCTTGCAACCCAAGCCTGCAGTGTGGTAAAGTCATGTGAGTAATGTGAAATTAAAAGGAATCCAACCTTCTTTTTAGACAGGTATTATTACCATGGCAGAAGCATTCTGGAGAACCTTTTCTCCCCGTACTTTTCTATAAGCACATCCATATACACAAATGCATACAAACCCATTTGTGTACAAACATAAGGATGCTAAAGTACTCACTTGATTGGTAAAAACTATCCCTGGCACACTGTTTCTACCTTGACCACTTACGAGGAGTTGAAAGAGAAGTATATGGCGCTAGAGACAAGAGTAGCCATAACTTGCTTCTCAGGTCATTCTCCCACCAGCTCCACCACTTTCCATGGTTGCAGTGTGAGGGTGATTCTTGTTCTCTTCCTTGCGATGTTACTGATTTTTTTTTCAGAGCCTTGCCTGGAAAAGAACTCATTGGCTTGTGCAGAGCTCAGAATCTGCCCTTAGGACCATTTTATAATAGATGTAATGAATCATTACTTGTTGAGCTTTTGATATAAATTTGGCTAGGGGAGAGCCTGTACACAGAAAAGGAAGTAAAAACTGCTTTATCCACCTACTGTACCTGATGTGACCCTTTCTGATCATGTCGCTACCTTGGTCTTCTCTAGACCTGTGAAGTTCTGTGGTCTGGGAAGACAAGCCTATGCTGCTTTTTTTCGAGACAAGGGATTATAACTGAGAGATGTCTTCTAAGGTATTAAAAAGAGACACAGAAGGACAACAAGGAAAAAGATGCTATGGGCTGCGGTTCTACCTTAATATGTTTGGCGACTACATGTCTCTCCCAATTCATCTGCTAGGATTTAGGATATTGCAGCTCAGGCTGCTCCAAGAAAACAGTTCTATTGTTGGACTGTTGAATACACTTTTCATTTGCCTAGGTCAAACTCAGGGCAAAAGACCCAGAGGCAGAGCAAAACTTTTAGTCTGCTTGTCTTTCCAAGAGATCTTTGGACTCTTCAGTGCTAAGGTGAGAAATGGGGTGGGGAAGGTGGCGGTCCCTGATCATTTTAGTCACTGTCTCCAGGATGAGTAAATGAACATATTGGCTTAGATCTGGTTTCTTTTTAGCCACCAGCATTCTTGTGGCATTTTTGCCACAATGGTAAGATTCATTTAGTCTTTAGGCCTTTGGTAAAACTGGACCTTGACTCTGTGTCCACTTTTTATTTTTGTTGTTGTTGTTCAGGCTACACCCACTTACTACAAGCCAGCCAAAACCACACTGCTGAGCAAACGGCCACTTGTGGAGGGAAGAATCACAGTCTGGTTACCAAGGTAACAGCCACTGTTCTCAGACAACAACAGGATTGCAGAAGCTCTTGTTTTGCTCTTCAGTAATGACACTGTGTCATTGATCAGAGAATAATCAGCCACTGCTCTTTGGCTTCTTCCTTGTTCCTATGTAATCCCAAAGACTTGTTTGGAACATCTCCTATCCAAGTTGGGATAAAGTTTAATGAACTATCACTTCTGTCATACACCCTATTGTGCAGACATGACTAAATTCAGGGTTTCTCTTTACTTTCAATCCAAAGGGATTCTATGTGTTGAAGTTAGCGAGCTTCCTGTTTCTGGAGGTGATTTTGCAGAGACTGTATGAATGTTTAATTAGCTGTAGAAATAAATTCTGCAGATTTTATTATATAATTTGCTAATGCAACAATTAAACAGTTAACATGCTCTGAAATGGAACTAAAAGCACTGCAGTACCTTGTTAGAGATAGCCAAAATTCATGAAGTCTATGAGATATTCTATTATTATAAATAAAACTTGGTAACTATGCCATGACATATTCCTGATCCAAGTACTGCTCACCGCAGCAGACAGACCCAGTACATGTCCTCAATGGTGCCCTCATCTGTGATAATCTTACTCTGGAGAAAATCACTCAGCCTCCATAACAAGAAACTGTTCCTTATTCCTTATTCATTCCTGTATTTTATTTTTTTCAGGTCTTTCAACCTCTGGGGCAGTAACAGTCAATGTTTTTTATTCCCTCTTTGTTTAGAATGCATAACCTACCCAATCAGCTGCCCTGACATTAGACAGGATTCCTGATGAGGAACTGAGTTCCTCTAACATTCGCCTCACTCCTGGCCCTATATAATTGGTCCAGTGATTCTTACCCAGGCATACAAAGTACACATAACCACCTTGGAAAGAGTGAGAGTCAGCTTGTACACGTGTTATTGTATAATAGGCAGTGTTACCATGATTTACAATTGTCACAGTGTTTGCCCATTTTCAAAGGACTTCTACATCATTATAATTTGATCCTCAACCCAAAAAGCAGAAAAAGCAGTTACTGCATTCCTGTTTTCCAGATGATTAAATAGTGATTCACAGTGAGCTGCCAAGGCTGCAAAATTCATTAGAAGTAGATCTAGCATTCTAAACTAGTTATTCTGACTTCTAGTCCAACTTTCTACCCTCTTAACTACCCTATCTTAATACCTGCTTCAAAGAACTCTCTTACTGACTCAGGATAAAACAACCTAAAGGCTGAAATCAGCCTCATATAAATGCAAACCTATGTCTGTGAATCTTGCAGTCTACCTGGAACTACATTTGATGTTGAACATGTGAAGCAAGTGAGTCTTATTTTGTTCAGGATATGCTCAAGCTCCTAACCTTGTTTTGCCAAGCGTAAGCAATGGCTACATGTCTCTGTGGCATCCTCTACAGAAACAGACTCTTGCACTCTGCACACCTTACTCTGAATAAATACTACCATACACCAAGAGCTTTCTCTAGTCTCAGAACCTAGAAAAGAACCCAGTTCTTAACCAACTCAGAAAGAGCCTTAAGGTTCCATAGACTCTTTTAACACAGCAGAGATTCAGGCAAAGTCCATATTTGCTAGAAATGGTCATTCACTGGTGTGCACACATGTGTACATATACAAAGACACATGCATTTTCCCATGCCTGTTCCTCATGATGAAGCCCTTGAATATTTTACTTCATTTCCTGAACTCAAGAATGACCTCCTTATACATGACCTGAGTATAGCTTACCTGATTGTCCCAACTTCATACTGATACCAAACAGGATCTGATTTTTTTTTTCATCATGCAAACAGTTACTTTGTATGTTTGAAGGCTAGCTAATACTTTGTTGCCTACAACAGAACCAGGGGTACTAGCTGAGCTGGCTATAACCTTAGAGTCAGGGGTAAAGAGAAAGTAGAGGGAAATGAAGGACAAGGAGGACACCTGACCACATCCATCCTGCTCGGTGCTCTTGCCAAGGATCTGTGCAACTCCACACGTGTTGCTGGAATTCTCTGGCAATAAAGCATCAAACTCAATATAGCAGAGAAGGAGTTAATCTGATCAAATGCTAAGGAATTAAAAAAAAACAAGTACCAAAACACAATTCATTTAAACCACTGGAAAGCCCCCAAACCCAAACTTGGAAATTCTATTGTCATTTCCTGTGCCTGCTTGAACCTTCCATGCTAAAGTTTTAAAACTCACCCATGTCTCTGAGACTCTGACTCCAATTGCAGCCTGCTGGCTAGTCGGCTTTGCAGCTGACTTTGTTCAGCTGGAAGGATCCTGGTCTCTCCAGTCTCCTTCTTCGGTCCTTTACTTTTTCTCACTGAGTATCTTTGTCCTCTTCTCCTGCAATGAAAAGGGCTTTCTGATTGACAGCCAACCCCCTTAAAGGGACAGGCTGCTTTCCTCCTCCTCTCCTCCTCCCTTTCTCCTCCCCTTGTCCCCACCTCCTCAGGGATACTCCCTTCTTTAAGGGCTCCATCTTCTTTTTCTGCCTTTCACTGCCGATTGTTTCATTTTCTATTTTTTTTTCCCTTTTCTCTAAGGCTTCTCTGGAATTTCATTTTGTTGTAAAAGCACCTAGAAATGTGGAACGGGAGGTAGAACTAAAATGAACAGGTCCTTAAAAAGATTATAACTGATTCCTAGGTCTTTTTGGAATGGGATGTTGCAGCACAAGCAGGGGAAGCCATGGAAGTGGTAGCCTTGACTCAAAAAGAAGACAAGATCAATATCCTACATGTTATTTCCCAGAGTTTTTTCAAATCTACACAAACCAACCCTTGCTCCTAGCTGATCTTGGCCTTGTCCACCTTTACCCTCTCCCTACTCCAAAGAAATAAGCACTCTTCCTCCTAGCTGTAGAAACACAATGAAGAAAAAAATGTATATTAAAATAATTTCCTCCAAATCTTTCTTGGTTTTCACTAAATGAGGACAAAATTCAAGCTGTTGATTCCATTGACAGATTGTAACCAGGCTGGAGCAGGCTAAAATTGCAATAATTTCATAGCTAGGATAACAGATATCCAGAGGAGGGCAAGACCTGTGTGAGTTCACAAAATAGCTAAAGAAAAAGGCGAGAGTCAAGGCTGTGGGTAATTTCCAAGAAGAATTATTGACTTTTAGACACCAGAGACACAATATGGGTCACCGGGTAGTCAAAAAAGTTCCATCCCAAGAATGTAGTATCTTCAACAAAGCGCTGAGTCCGGAATGAAAAGAAGCAGGGAGTGGGTTGAGTTGAAGCATCAGGTGGCACTAAGGGTGCAGAAACGAGAAAAGAAATACAGTCCTTGCTTCAGAGAAGAAAAAAAAAAAACACAAAGAAAAAAATGAACAAACAGCACAAATGGGAATAATGTATGAAATCTGCCTTACTGATAATAGTGATTTCTAAAGATCGTGAATGTATCTGAGCATCCATTGCTGGGTGGGAATAGCCAGGGAAGCTTCTCTAAAACAGCCTCTATCTCTATCTGAGCTCTTTGTGAATGTTCTCTCTCCCCCCAGAAGCCTCTGACAGGCACAGAACTTGTGATCTACAGCCAGAGACACCCAAGGATGACCTATAAGGAAATCAGTTGGCATATCACAGGAAGGATGCCTCTGAAAAGATGCAAGAGAAGGAAAGTATGCCCTCCTTGGAATAAGAAAGGAAAGAAATGAAACACTTTCAAAGCCTAGAATCTTCCTAGAGGGAAGAGAGGCAAGGTTTTGTCTTACAGTTTTCTCCTTAGGCCACAACCCTGAAAATGATCCTGGCATGGGCTCTGCCATTAGGAAATGGATGAATCTTCCACAGATGCCCATGTGGACTCATTGGAATCTGAAGTCCTGCAGTGTTTGAGACTTGTTCAAAGTCCTAGAACTCTAGATTCTTTGCTGTCATACCAGGAGGCACAAGGTAAAAGGATCTTTGTGATGCTGTCCCTTGCTGAACACTATAGCAGAAGTTTTCCAGAGCAGACCAGACTAATGCCATATGATCAATTGGGACAGAGAGTCTTAGGGCCCCTGCCCTGCCAAGTTCTGATCTGTAGCTGGACTCCTTGCTGTGAAGTGGAGCTGTAGCTGTGCTAGCAAAACGCTTCTACACTTCTGGATGGTCTTTGTCAAAATGTTCCTGGGTAAGGGGAATGAGAGAGAACAAGCAGTTGCCTTCATCAGGTGGCAAAAGGAACTGAGTGCAAACCTTAAGTGTTCCTACATAAGGCATGAAGAGCTCAAATAGACAAGACATCTCTATGTGCAGGGGAGATCACTTAGGTTGAGTCCTTTCATAAATCTTCCCCCAGAAGCTCTGGATGTGGTTACACTACGTGAAAGATAATGTTTTCTAAATAAACTCACAGATACCTAATTACCAACTACATGCAATAATATACATTTTTCTTCTTTCCCCATCTTTATTGCCTATTAATATATTTTCCCCACGACTCCACCTCCGTGTATTATTTCATCTCTATCTCCTTTTATGTGTTTCTATTTCTTTCTTTTTCTCTTTCTAAAACCCTTACAGGAGTGAATCTTCCTGTCTCTACATTGGTCTTATGCCCAGGGATGGAAAAGGGGCTCATCCAGGTGATGGTGTCATGTTTACAATTCCCAGGGCCCTACAGATCCCAACTTCCTAGGGTCCAGTGTATCTCAGTCACTCTGTGTGTGTACTCTTCTCCTCAGCCCTCTCTACATCCCTCATTGGCTTTCTTTCCATGTTCTTAAAAGGTCTTATTTCTGTGATTCTGCTTCCGTTGGTTCTGTTGGTTACCCTGACAAAATGTGGGAGCTGGGCTCCCGCAGTGCCTAAGAATTCCTCAAGAGGGCACTACCAGCCTTTTTGGTGTCAGCTGCTGCCTGCACTGGGTGCCTGTGGAAACAATGCAGGATTGTATGAAACTTGTAAACAATTTGCTTCATGCAGTTCTGATGGCACCTCAGAGAATTTGAGAGCCCTTTGATCACAGCTTAATTAGTCATGCAGCTTTCTTGCAAATAACTTCAAACCACATGGATACTTTCTTCACTCTCTTCTCAGTGATCCCATAATACCAGATTCTTGAAGGCAACAGGAAATACAGGTTCTTTTTGTCCCACTGTGTACAGTGAGCTCTGAAACTCAAGGAAGTCCAGTGAATGTCTCCCAGAAAACCAGAGAGGCATTCGAGTGTCCAATTTGCTTCATGTCCATGTAAAAGATGGGAAAGGGAACAGAGAAAGCACAAAGTAATAGCAGGAGTCACCTGTGAGTATTTGGGCTTCTACAGCTGACTCTTTGCTTATGCTCCCCAAGATAATATCCTCACAGACCAAATGTGGGAAGGCAAGTGGCTGCTTCTTACAGCTTTTCTAGCCACGGCATAGACAAATACCTAACAGGAAAGCAGTATATTAGGTCCTATATACTTGCAGGAAGAATTTTCAACAGTCAACTTTATGCCAACTGGGTTGGCCATGCTTTTCTGGCTCAGAGAACTGAGGGGTGAAGGGTGAGACATGTCACATACTTTGAACTGGCATGGAGTGGGTTGTTGGGGAGGGGGTAGCAAGGTCCTTTCTTCCTCTCCTAAAACTTCAGGGAGCAGTACAAGGATGGACAGGGGTAGATGGCAAACTAGGTATGCATTTGTGAAAGGGAGATACTCATGGCTTGGGGGAAGAGACTAGCCTGGAAGCCAAAATAAACAGATGAAAAAATTGGGAAAGAAGAGCTGAAAGAGCACCAAATAGTTACTACCTGTATAGAGAAACCGGCTGTCCATATAACCCACCTTCACCACCATGAAAAATTTGGCTTTGATGAGGTGGCCCCTGCAGAGAGTCCCCATGTTTTATATGATCTCTGAGCACAGCAAGAACAAAACTACTCTCTTTGGCTGTCGAATACTCACCTAACTCCAGGGAACCAGTTTATTTTTCCAAGTAAGCAATGAGATGCAGAGAGAGCTTTCTCAGTGCCACCTAGTAGGCGACAGAACCACCTTTAGAAAATGTCTCTCTTCAGACTCTTATTGCTTGGCAAGTTGTTTGGAATACTGTTCTGCTCCCAAAAAAGTTTTAAAGAGAGCCTATGCTGTGAGCACCAAGAGCGAGGAGAAGGCTAGACAGGTTTCAGCCTTCTGCACCTTCAGTTTCCAACACTTTACACTTCTCAAGCTAGGTGGAGGCCCATGTTCAAAATCCAGGCAATTTCTGTGCAGTTGGTAGGATTTGCGGAATTCCAAACTAATAAAAGTCAGTAGAAATTAGATGTGGTATATTTGTTAGGTGTGGTACTATCATAATTTTAAAGGACCATTATCAGAAATAGGGAAATATTTATAGGTGAAATGTCACAATACCAAAGTTTATATGAAACAGTATTGGCCAAATTAGGTAATTATTGAAACTGAATGATGGTACATGAAAGCTTACTATACTTTTTTTCTGCTTTGTATATGGTTGAACATGAGGTCACAAAAGAATAGTCATTAAAGTTAAAATTCAGACCAATCTAGAAGAAAAAAGACGATTTGCTCAAGAGAAATCTCTACTATGTTTGGAAGGATACATGAACACTGGTAAGAGCAGTTGCTTCTGGGGAAGAGGAGACTCCCAATCCAGTGTGGCTACAATGTGTAATTAAATGCATTTCCTATCTGTTTTATTGAAAATCTAATTGGAAAAGTCCTTCAGGCCGGGTTGAGCCTATAGCTCTCTTGGATCTGCTACACTGATTTTAGGTAGCTTATGACAGTGAAGCCCTTGCCAGGCAGGCTGGTCAGCCTTATTATCTGCATATGCCACACCCTTCTTTCTGTCTTCGAAACCCAGGCTTCCATGAACTCCAGGGAGCCCCTCCTTAGGCACAGCTTAATAGAGGAGTGGCTGCCCTTGCCCTGTGGAAAAACACATCAACCATGAATCTTGAAAGCCAGAATTCTCAGCCCAAGAGGCAGCCCTCTGTAGGTAAAGACTGCTCTCCATCACTAACTCCACAAACACTGAGAGCTGCATCTGTCCCTAAGAGTGGCTCAGGCAACCACCCATGCCTCTTCAGTTCAAAAGTAAGCTGGGATGCCATGGCACAGATCGTCTAATCTTGAGGCTGAGATGTCTTCTGTGGGAAAGTGTAAGCAGCCAGAACGGAAGAGGGAAAACCTCAATTCCCCATGCTGAGAGCTAAACACTTCAGTTAAGCACCAATCATGTGGCTGAAGATCAGAGAAAATATCCTACACAGTGAGTCCATGCTTTCTCCTCTCCCTAGGGTTGCATAAGTAACTTTCCTGGCAAAATGTTACACAAACATCTATTCACTACAGATAGGGTACAGCTGACAGAGCAAAGTAATGATTACGCTAAAGTTCAACCAGGTTTTAAGTGGCTTATGACAGTGAAGCTTTTGCTTTAACACATTTACTGGGGTTATTTACAGGAGTATGGATGAGGGGTCACTTACAGGCATAGGTGAGGGGCTATCTACAGAGCAGGGGTGTGGGGTTATTTATAGGCCTATGGTGACTCAAAAAGCAGTCACATTACCAAAAAAGCCCACTCCAGCATAGATGATTTACAGGAACTGCATATTGTCAGGACTTGCTTTTCTGTTAGCTGCTACTTTTCTCTCTCTGGACTTCTCTGGGTGGCTGCCACTTTTTCTCACTTGCTCACTTTCCTCTCTGTCCCAGCCAAGCCCTGGACAGGCCTAAGTTGCTGTTCTTTCTCCAGTATGGGCAAAGTGACAGCCTATATCCTTGAACATGGAAGGAGAAGACCTCTTCCTATCTCCAAGCAGGATAACGGAGGCCCTAGGCTCTGGAGAGCTCCACTCTCCAATTATTACTTCCCAAAAATCTTTATTGCTATGAAATTTTCTCTGAAATCCGGAGGACACGAGGGACATTGCATTCTGGAGCTGAGGCTGTCTGCAAGCTCTGCTGAGCTGCTGCCTACCTCCAACCTCAGAGTAGGGAGGGGCTAATGCATTCTCTAACCTGGCCTAGCCCTTCTAGGCTGCAGGCACCTTAGCCCTCAGAGAAAAACTGCTTTATTTTGCTTTATTTTTTTTAAAGCACAATTAGTCTGTAACCATAAAACTAAGAAACTATTCCCCAAGAGGACCCTCCAAAGATTTTACATATTCCTTGGGTTATCCTTGAAAATCCTTTAAATTTTCTAAAGCACTGCAATTATTTCCACAGGCTGAATCCAGTAGTTTTTCAAAGGTTACAGTGGTTAACAGCTCCCTGCAGCCGCTCTTCCCTGCCCTCAGAAGAAACCTTCAGAAAGAGACACCAACACTCACTGGGATAGCCTTCCTACTGTGGTTCTGTCACTGTGTCCCAGACATATAGTATCCATTTGGTTCTTTGGCCAGAAGATGCTCTCCAAGGCTCTGGCTCTAGGAAAAGCCACCGAGTCTAAGCTACAAGTCTGAAGAGCCCAAAGAGCTCTGTATTCTGAGGCAGGAGCTTCTCATGTGTCCTAAAATTTCATCAGGAGTGATTAGGAGTCTGTAGTGAGCCTGGATCTTCTTGGCCAAAGCTAGGTTTAGAGAGACTAGTTATTCCTCGATTTCCTATGAATAGTGATCCTCTGTCTCCATTAATGACTGAGCACAAGGGAAATTACTGCAATTTCAGAATGAAAGATTTTTATATAGCCATCAATCAGCCCTTCCAGATAAACAGGGGCATCTATGCACAGTGGAATAAAGTGAATACAACACAGGCTCTCTGAAGTCTCAGACACACAGAGGTTAGAAAACCTGTTTTACCAAATAATGACTCTGACCTTGCACAATTATTTAACTTCTCTGAGTTTCCATTTTCCATCTCTAAAAAAATGTATAAAAATAACCATAGCCTCCCAGGATTGCTTAATTGATTACACATTATAGTGAACAAAAGTCTCAGCACAAGGTACAATAATAATTTTTTAAAAACCAAATGAGGTAATGTTTGATAAATATTTGATGAATAGGAGCTAAACTTTAGAAGTCTCTATAACCACCACCTTTCAAATCTGGGATTCCCAGACTTCCCCAAACTTGCCTATCTCTAAAACGGAGGCCAAAAGCAGGGCCCAGAGGTACAGGCCTAAATCCCAGCACTCTGAGAGGCTGAGACAGGAGAACTACAATAAAGATCACAAGGAGGATCACAAGTTCATGTCCAGCCTGGGCAATTTAGCACTTAGTAGGATCCTGTCTAAAAACCAAAACCAAAAAATGGGCTATAGAAGAAGCTGAGGCCTGGGCTTGATCCCCAACACCACCATCACCACCACCACCACCACCACCACCACCACCAAAAAAAAAAAAAAAAAAAAAAAGGTAGGAAATATCGAAATAGCTGAGATTCAAAGGAGCAATTTTGCCACACATTTGCTGTCTTCCAAAATCTCCAGCTCCTCTAGGTATATACAGCACTAGAGTGACCAACAGTGACAGTTTTCCAAAAACAAAGCGATTTCCAAAGATGTGGGACTTTCAGTGCTAAAAACGTGTTCAGTATCAAGAAACCTAGACAAATTGGTCAGCTTATTCCAGCACTGAGTTCTGCACCAAGCCCTGCACTTCAGGCACTTGCCTCACCGGGGCTGCTAGCAACACCAAGTGTTAGGCTCTCTGTACTGAATCTGCTGCATGGAACTTTCAAAGGCCTCTATTCCTCTACTTTGCAAGATCATGCCCAGGTGAGCAGGTTTTCCAGATAAATTCACAATGTCCAAATAAATTTGTATTTCAGAGAAATAACAAAAAATTGTTTAGGGTAAATAATTCCAAATTTCCAGATGGGGCATATTTATTGTAAAAAAAAGTTCATTGCTCATCTGAAAGTCATATTTAACTGGGTAGCCTGAGTTTTGATTTGTAAATCTGGCAGTCCTACAGATGCAAGCAGTTTGCTGGCCATGGCAAGCTAAGCTGGCTTCTGGGGAGGGAGCCAGGAGAGTTGCTAGGAAACCTCAATCAAGAAATCATGTTCCCTATAGACATGCCTTCTCCTCTGCATTTAAGCCCCAGTTCCTTCATTTTGCGAGCTAGCCTTGATCTATGAAAAATCATTTGGGGTAAGGCAAGCTGAGATGGGTCCTGAGGTAGGTTGCATAATGCACAATGGTTAAGAGTTTGGGCTTTGTAGTCAGCCACAGTGAGTTCACATCCCACTTCAGCCTAGGATATAACATAAGTGAAATCCTTAGAACCTGATCTTTCTCTTTCTTTTCCCTTGTCCTGTAGCCAGCACACTGCAGACACTGAAGGGATTATAGAAAAAATAAGATTTGGTTCCTGGACACAGCCCTCACCCTGAGAGAACTAACAACCTCATCTGGAAGTTACATTAGAGACCAAACAGAGATCCAGCCACCACTAGCATTAACACCCACCCTGTGCTTGGCCCTGCCCAAAGCTCACATGCAAACAGGTATCATCAGAGGGTCAGCCTGTCCTTCCAAATTCAAATAAAATAGACTCAAATTTCCACCCTATCTCTTACCAGGGAAGTTCAGCATTTTTGTTAAGATTTCTTTGAATTGTGAGAGGATCAGAATTGCATATGGTTCTGAATTTGTACTCCTATGAACTTTTAATTTCATAGTTGATCTTCCATGGTCATTCTCTTCTGTTTTATTTCATTTTTGTCACACCACATTGGAAACACTGCTCTTCTTTCCTAATTTCTATTAAAAATAAAATCACTCACATAAAGAATCTGTACAAGTAACAGAATCTCATCACAATTTGAGTAGATGGAGGAGACATATTTTAGAGCAATACAATTGACTGGTTATCAGATGTTCCAGTATGTAAGTCTTTGGCTACAGTGCTGCTTGGAATTTCTCTGCAAAGTCCAATAGTTTGCTCTGAAACCATGCTTGCTCCTTCCTTCTCTTTCCCGTTTGCTTTTTCTCGTCTCTGGCTAATCTCAAATTCATGTTCATTTCTTATGAAAAGCAGTTTAGTGTCATATGCTATATTCCACACCTTTCCATAAGAGGTTATCCTTCCCCCCAGCTGTCTTATCAAGGGTATCAGCTTTTAAAAAGGCTATTCCATCCTTACCAGAAACCTTAATGTCAACTGATGAAATAATCATTTTGTCACCCCACTTCTCTTGTACAAACATCATCACTGTTTGCCCTAGATCACAAGAAATAGGATTATTACAACCATTTCCTACATGAACAAACTGAGGATTCTGATGATAGCCTGTAAGAGCCAGGATTCAAATCTAGTTCTTCTATATCTGAATCTAGGGTTCCTCCACTATCCAAGGGTGTGCTTGCCAAAAGAATGTATGAGAAAGTGCTAAATTATGTACTACAGATAGAACAAATATATCAGGGATGGGGACTGGAGAACTTTCTCTTAAGTAGAGGGTTCCCTGACTGAGAGAAGAGCTGACCTGCTACAGGCTCATCAGTCTTTCCCCCAGGCCAGGCCTACAGCCAGGAAAGCAGAGCTATTTGGGTACAACCAAAGTACAAATCTTCAGAGACACTAGACCAGTAGGTTCCTGAGTTGTGTAGTCTAGCAGCCATTTTAAACATCACCCAGTTATCGCACTTGTTTTTAAACAAATTTCATGTCTCAGTCTAATAGCAACTCAAAAATGTGGATACTGTTCCTATGTTCAACTTAGAGATAAGCAAATGGAGTATTAGTGAACTCAAGTGATTTGTATAAGGTAACAAAACTAGTAAGTAGCAGAAGTCAAAACATGGGCTCTCTAGTTTCATATGCCATCAATGTCTATCAGCCAAATACCACTAGGAATACACCCAGGGCTGATCAAGTTGGGTTTATCAGTGCAGCATAGGGTGACGCCCTGCTGTTCCACTGTGTAGGTTTTCTCACAAGGCAAAGAGGAATAAGTGCAAACTGACCAAGTATAGGTGTGTTCTTGGAGGTCTTTGGCTAAAAGACACTAACAAAAAGGGAGGCTCATTGAGATTCAGTTGGCGCTTTGGACCCACATCTTCCACTCAGTAATAGTGGCCACATTTGAAAATCCTTGCTACCATACTTTTGAGGTGCTGGTTTGCAACTCAAGATAGCAAGTTCACACCAATTTAGCTATAATATTTCACAGCCCTTCACCTTTTTATTTTTTCTCCTAAGAATAAAGTCCCTTGGGGCCTTTCTGTTTATCTGACAGAATTTATATGGCACCTTGCTGAAACTGTTTTCTGGGCTTCTAATATGTGCTCATATTGTCTGTCTGCTTGTCTCATGTCTTAGATGTTGTCTGTTTACAAGAGGAACAGTCTGGAGGAAAAGGACAGGCACAGACTCAACAGGCTTGTCCTTGAACTGCCCCTGGAAACTGAAGAGTTCAAATGGCCTTCTCAGACTATGTACTTTGGATCAATCTTGCCTTAAGTTATTTCAAAACCTTAAAAAACTTCTCTGTATTGTCTTCAGGTCCCTAAGACCTGCCTGCTGCAGTTTTATCTACCCATATTCAGGTTTCTTTCTTTTTTCTTTTCTTTTCTTTCCTTTTTTTTTTTTTTTTTTTTTTTTTTGGTCTGACCCCCGATGATTGATGACTGGCTCGTGCTACAACCATCTTTACAGAACTTTGAGTTCTTGCTGGGCTTTCTTTATCTAAAAAAGGCATCTCTTCCAAGGATAAATACCTGCTTCCTTCATGTTTTCTTACCCAGTGCTAACTTGTATGCTTATCCCTCTGACTGCTGCAACAATTTTACCAGGGACAATTTGAAAGGACAAAGGGCAATTAGGCACTTTGGGGAGGGTATTTTTTTTTTCCTGCCCAGGCTTGGAGATTAAACCCAGGAACTTCATCCTGAGCTACATCCCTGGCCCTATTGATTTATTTTTATTTATTTATTTTTGAGACAGAGTCCCACTAAATTGGTGAGTTTCCTCGGCTGTGCTACAATTTGCAATACTACTACCTCAGTCCCCTAGAGTTCTGGGAATAGAAATATGGGCCACTGCACCCTTAGAGGGAACAAGAAGCAAAAGAGTAGTCAATCTTATGTGGAGGTTGTCTTGTCTAAGAAAAATCGATTTGTTTAATATGGGAGCTATCACCTCTGTTTCCATTCTTTAATAAACACTGTCTTTTTAATTATAGAGTTTGATAAAACTGTCAGGGGCCCATATTATGTTAAAATCAACTATATGCCAGCCATTATGTACTAAATATTTCAAAATTTAATTTTGCATTTACCCTCTTCCTTTTCATTGCAGCTGGAACATAACTAGCATTGTGCAGTGATAATCACTGTGTTGGCTGCAGCAGAGTCTTGTAATTTTTTCTATTCTATTTCCCCTACTTTTACCTCTTGTGAAAATTTAAAGATTAGCCGATCCAAAAATCATTTAGCTGCATTGCATATACTCTTAAAAACCATGTCTATATGAATTCAAATACATCTTTTAGAATTATTTTTCAGAGTTACTGAGCAGTTTCACTTTTAATGTACACTGAAAAGTATAGTTACATAATAGCCTTGGGACTATATCTCTAACTTGATAAGAAAATACAAAGAAGCTTTAGTTTCAAAACAAAATAAAATCTTTGGTATGACTGTGAATCTTTAGCACACTCTTTTGCCTTATTCAAGACCAAGGTTAAAGTTCTTCTTATTCAAATGGTTTTTGCTTTTTTACATTGCTTTTATGAATTAAATAAGTTACTATTGTTTCTATAAATTGTTTAAAATTAAAATTATATGCATAAAATTGTATTCATCTACATAAAATAATAATATTGGATAGTTTTGATTGGGTGTGATTTTATGAAATTCTTATAATGCTAGTGTTACCTAAATTGTAATTTTTTGATTCTCAGCTAACTTTAAGACTTCAGACCTAAGTTAATTATAAATAAGCCTTGGGTATTTAGACAGCTTCAAAAAGAATACAGACATACAAGCTTATCCTTATTTTTTAAATAACAATCATCTAACAAAATAAGCAAAAGCTTTTAAATATTACAGATTTAGTTTTCTAAAACTGTTAAAATGATATTAAATAATTATGCATAAAGAAAAATAGCTAAATAAACCTTTATTATGTTTTGTCTCATGTCTGAATAAAGAAAAGTTAGTTATTTTGATTAAAAGATTTAATAAAATAGCTACAATTATAAATAAATACATATAAAATAATGGTTATTATTTTCAATTTTCTTATTCAGAAAGCTATAGTTATTAATATGATTAAGACAATATATAGTTTAATGTACTGATACTAGTTATATTTAAGGTTATAGTTAAAAGCTTAACTTTATAACTTATTTTATATTTATACATCTGTGTATGCATATATAGTTGTATCAATAATTATTTTTCTATAAACTATTAAACAAATAATGTGCCAAGATAGTAAATTTAATTTGTGTCTTTATGGAGAATGACTAAATCATTTTATGCCCAGATTAGTCAACTTTCATTTCTGGCAAGTTATTCTGCTAGTTCTCAGGGCTTTTTGATATATTTTAAAATCACTTTTTAAAATGGTCCTTACTTTTAATTCCTTAGAAAGATACCCAGAAGAAGTTTCACTAGATCAAATGAAGTATCTATTTTCAGTTTTTTTGAGAAATCTCCATATATTCTTCCAGTTTTAAAGCACCATATAACTAGATACATGAATACCTATGTTTACAGCAACACAACTAATAATAGCTAAAATTGTGGAAGATGTCAAAATATCCATCAAATGACCAATTCATGAAAAAATGTCACACACACACACACACACACACACACACACACACACACACACACACAATGGAGTACCAATCTGCCATAAAGAGACAGATTTGAGTCATTTGTGGTAAATGGATACAATTTGAAACTATTACACTTAGTGAAATAAGTCAGACTTAGAAGGTTAAATATCACATGGTTACTCTAGCATGAAAAACCCAGAGTACAAATAAATAATAGAGTGAAATGGGTGAAGGAGAAGAGAATATGAAGTTGACACAATATGCATGTGCATAAAATTCTCAAGTTCAGTGTAACCATTGTGTATCACATGTGCATACTAATAAAAATGGGACAAAATAACAACGGTCCTTACTTTTAAACTAAACGCTAACTTTCTAATAGTCACTGTTTATTGCTGAATAATTTTTAAATGTTGACAATATTTCTTACCTAAGTATTTATTATTTATACTTTGCCCCTTCTAACCATTATTTCTAATTTTGCTTTTCTTAATTTCAGAATAATATAATTATTAAGATGAATTTCTGGCCTAAGTTACCTTTGGATTTTTCCAAATAGCCATTAGGTGACACAAAGATTTGCCCTTTCACCCTATAAAAGAAAGGGTAATAAGAATAATTAGATATCTCTAAATTTCTTTAACTTTCAACTAAATAAAACTGACATGAGAATTTTGTCTACTAAACTTCTAAATAAAACAGCTTAACATCTGATAAATAGAACTTATTGTCCAGATGCCAGTAAAAATAAGCAAATATAAATCTTGCAATGACTGAATACTTTCTTTTTTATCGGTACATGCTTGTACTATATAGTTACTTTCATCTTGAGGAGCTGAAACATACACATATTGCATCTTAATCATTTTTACATTCCTTTCTCCTCCTTGCCTTCCCATTTCCACCCCATTCCCAGGTCCCCTTCCCATCTCCATAAAGTATACCTTTCTATTTTGTATTATCTACTTTTTCTCTTTAAATTATTTATACTTTTGGCTTAAGTGAAACAATATGATATTCAGCATCCGGTGTCTGATGTATTTCACTTAGCATTATGGCCTCAAGGTGCATCTATTTTCTAACAAATGACTCAAACTTATTCTTTTCTATGGCTGAGTTCTACTACATTGAGTACATACAACACATTTGCATTATTCACTCATCTGTTGGTAGGCATACAGGCCCTTCTGTAATTTAGCTATTGTGACTTGCGCTGCTATAACATGGGTATGCATGTATCACTGTAATATAATGACTTTAACTTTTTTGGAAAGATATCCAGAAGAGGTATATCTGGGTAAAATGGAGTTTCTCTTTTTATTTTTTATTTTTTTTTGAGGAATATCCATATTTATTTCCATAGCAGTTGTATTAGTTTACACTCCCGGCAATAATGTAAAAGGGTTCTCTTTCCCCCACAATCTTGCCAGTATTTGTTGTTTTGTGAATCTGTGGTGACACCCATTCTTGCTGGTATATGACAGAGTAATAGTATTCTTTAGATTTGGCCAAAAAGTGCTATTTATTCATGTTCTTATTGTCCAATTTTACTTCTTCTTTTGATAAGTGTCTATTTATTTCAATTACCCATTTTTGGCTGGATCTTCTATATGGGAGTCCTTTTTTAAAATCATTTATATAGTCTAGATATTATTTGTCTGTTTGAGGAATAGCTTACAATAACTTTCCCATTCTATAGGCTGTCTCTTCATCTGCTGGTTGTTTCCTATGTTGCACTAAGGATACTTTCTTAATTTCATGAGAATAATCAGAAATATATTGTTCATTTCAGGCTTTCATTAGATCCAGTGACTAAGGCATAGTAACTTTGTCTAAGAGCTACATTATCAATAACAAATTGCTAATTTCAATTAGCTTAGTTGTAGATCTCCACTACACTTAATGGTTTCCCATGCTGGCTAAATTCTTCTACAAAAACTCTTCACCAGTTTTCAACGACTCATCTAATCTCCTATAAAAATTATTGCTTTCCAATTGCTGCTGAGATGCTTTACAGCAAATCATGCATCTTCATTTACTTAGAGAAGAAAAACCTACAGTTCCTTATTTCTGTTAGAGAAGTCTGCAAACCCTGCAAATATTCAGACACTTCAGCCCACTTTACAGGAAGCATTTAACTCTACTCAAAAAATTCAGAAAAATAATAATTATTATTTCAAAAAATAATTTTTGAGGGACACAAAATGAGCTCACATCTTTTGTCACAAATGATACTTCTGCACCCAACACAATCTGTGCCCTTCTAGGGCACTTCTTCATAGGTGGACACAGGATTGCAATGCCACTTAGCAAGGCATGGTAATGCACACTTCAAATTCCAGCACATGGGGGGCTGAGGCACAAGGACTACTATGAGTTCGAGGCCAACATGGGCTACATAGTGAGTTCAGGACCATCCAAGACTACAGAGCATGACCCTGTCTCAAAAAATGACAAAAATGCCACATCCTAACTTATCCTATTTGTTTAGGGTAATTTTAGAGGCTTTTCAATATTTAAAGTTTAAAGTTTCTACTTACAGAAGATCATGTTTCTCTAAAATATTTTTAAATTATTACAAAATTATTCAAATGCCTCCTTATACACAGGCTACTCTGAAGAACTCTGAACAGAAATAACTACCTTTAAGAAAAAAGCTAACTACCTCTTCATGGACACTATACAGCACGGGATTTCCACATTAGAAATAAGACAACTGGCAAAAAGTGGTTCAAAATTTATGACTCCGAACAAATGTCCTAAACAAAATAACCTCTACTCTGAAAGCCCAAGAAACTATTTTAATTTCAGTACTTAGTGTTGTTACAGACATCACATTATCCTTGACTCACTTTTAATGAGTCAAGGGCATTTTATGCTGTAGCAAATATTTCTTGCTATGCCCATATATTTATTATGAGATTAAATATAACAGCTGAAGTTAAAAAATGTTTCCTGGTCTAATAATCATTTTATTTATGATGATTTTTAGTATTACAGCTGGCTGATGTGTCCTACCCTATCTAGTTTCAAATGGTACCATATAAACATCATCACATTAAAGGACTCAACATCTCATGTTACAACAAAGCTGACAAGAGAACAGAGCAATGCTAATCTTACTACAGAAGCACTATCATAACAAAATCTTGGCTACCACTGATTCATATCCTGTAGTGTGACTATGTCTGACTGTGGCTACAATGGAGATAGTAAGGAAAAAAAAAAAGCCATCCCTAACCGCTGGGACCTGGCCCAGTTCCAGCAGTTGGGTATTGCTGCTCTCCTGCTAAATAATTTCAAAGAATATCAACACTAAGCAAGGTCACTCTATGAGGGATCAAGATAAATCAAGACCACTGTATAGTCAGATCTGAACATAGACAAAATGTGAGCAGTGTCTACACCACACACACGACCAAACTTGCCCTTATTCTGGCTAATACGAATGGCTGCTTCTACTTTAATTCTATCTTTATCTTTGCTTTAGCATTCTCTTTTTTATAGATGAGATTTACTAAAACCCAATGAGAGGATTATGCTGCTTCTTTACAGCCTGAGCAAAGCCTTAGTTCTTGGGCCCTCCTAAAAATGACTTAAGACAAGTCAAATCCTATAAAAAAAAGTCACTCCTAACACCCTCTTACTGAGGTGCCACATAGTGTGTATTCTCTCTCATTGCAATGAGTAATCTGTATAGGTATGTGTATATATCTATATATCTATATAGATATATAGATATATAGACATTATACATTACCTGACTTTTACATGAAAAAAATTCTTATCATTCCCATTTTGTAGACAATGAAATGAGAGTGAGAATTTAAATGATATTTTCCAAACTACTCAGCTAGTAAGCTGAGAAATCTATGTAAGAACCCAGGACTTGCTCTTTGCATTATGCCACACTGCCCTAAAAGCAGTACATAACTGGATATGTTGTTAGGTTCCTGGAAACTCTTAAAGAAAATTCCTTTTCCAACAGGTTATATCTTACTGTTGATGTATTGGGCAAACTACCTGAATACTGTACTTGGCCAACTTTAAACACTCTCATTAACCTTACACATAGTAGGTGCTCATTAAATTGTATATGTGTGTATGTAAATGTTATGGATGGATGAGTTGTGATGTAACTTGGTATGTCATGTGACTTGTTCTGTTGCTGCATCTGGTTACTAGGATCACTGCAGCCATATCCACACAAAACAAAAGCAAACACTCCTTCTTCAGGCCCCTTCCATACTGGCTTGTCTGAGATCAGCAGGGCAAGGTGAGACTACTGTTAGTTCAGCATAGAACTTTCCAGGCAGCATGAAGGAAAGGGCAAGAGCTACCACTGCAGAACTTCTATTTAGTGTGGACAGAGGAGAATTCGCAGTCAGTTTCCCACAAATTATGGAGTGATTTCTTGCTGTTGTGATGTTCCTGCCCACCCTGCACAAGGGAGGAAGAAGGGATAAGAAGGATTGTAAGATATGTTTCTGCTCTCAAGAGCTTCCCCTAGCTTCCCACAATGGGTAAGTCCTCTTCTCTTCCTCCGATCTGGGAACAGTGCTCGCTCACACACACACACACACACACACACACACACACACACACACACACACACACACACACACACAAAACACTCTTGAGAAGTGAACTTGCTGACTAAGGTGGGCATGAAGCCCACCCATGAGGCCCTTCAGGTGAAAAAGTACAAACATTCATTGACCTAGCAATGTTTGCTATAGGACAATTACCAGGCTAAAAATTCTCCAGGAGTAGGGATGAGGGAATATTGGAGGAGGAGAGGAACAGAGTATTAGCCATTTTAATATAGCAGATGCTTAACAACAGCAATCTGAAGTGTGTGTTAGAGAACGGGGGAATTTACCTACAGACTGCATTTGTTTAAAGGTAATTAATTTGGGTTACAGTTTCATTCCAAGTGGCTTAGTGAAGTGACAATTTACACCAGTAATATTACAGCTAAAGTTGCTTATATCTGCCCCTGCTTTCAGGTATAATAAGAGGGGCTCTTTCTCTGAGTTAGCCAGCAACAGAGGGACCGTAAGAGGGATGACACCAGGAAGGAGGGATTGAAGTTTTGACAAGGGACCAGCAGTAGACAAATTACCTCAGACACACTACTGTCTTAAAAATAAGCTGAGACAGTGACTCTTATGATCTGCCCAGGACGACATTCAGGACCTCCCACAACGGCATTGTTGTGGTAAGGGAGGAGTGCATCCTAGGTAGATCCTACACATAGAAGACAGAAGGATCAGGCATCCTCTCCCCCTATAATGCTACAGTAAGGTACCTTGGTATGGCTTGTTCTTATTAATAATCAGAGAATATCACAGATGTAAGAGAGAATTAGAATTGCTATAATGGTTCATTAGGTTCTTAGAATTTGATCCTCTGAGATTTTCTGATCTAGAAAATAAAGTGGAGGACTGGCTTGGTCCATCTGGACTCCAGATCTGTAGTTCATTTTACAGTCCTGTTTCTGCTCTTTCTCACAGAAAACTCCAACTCCAACAAAGACACAATGGTTCTATCTCTTTATCCAGCAACCCAGCTGATAAGAGTTTGCATTAAAAAAAGAACCTCCTTTCATCTCTCTCTAAACATGAGGAAATGAATAGGAATAAAATATCAATCAAAATCCAATGAAAACATTTCCAAACCACTGACAATTTTTTATTAGAGCCCCTCACTGGAAGGAGAATGCCATTTCCCAAAGTGTGTTTCAGAGAATGCCAGTTCCACTAGATGGTGAAAAGTATACTGCAAAAAAATTGATCTACTAGCAAATATCTCTGCGAAAAAGTTGATACTATAGTTTGAGCTGGTGCTATAGTTTGGATACAAATGGTCCTCTTTGAAACTTACACTGAAATCTGATTCTCAGTGTAATGGTGGTGGGACCTTCATGGTTCAGAGGGATTAATGCTTTTCCTGCAGGAGGGTATTCTCATTCTCCTGGGAATGGTTTAGTTACTATAAAAGCAATTTATTATAAGGTGAGCTTGAAAGTTCCGTTTTGTCTCCTCTGCACACTCCTGCTTGCCTTTCTGCTTTCCATAATTAGTTGAAATGGTATGAGTCCTTCCCCAGTGAAAACTCTTGGACTTTTCAGCCTCTAGGAACACGGGCCAATAATCTCTGCTTCTTAAAAATACTCAGTTTCATGATTTCAACAGAAAATCGACTGAGACATCTGGGTTAATGAACTTTTTAGAAAAATGTCTGTAAAACATCTTAGATACTCTACTATGCTAATATGCATTATAGTGTCTAAAAGATAAAACAGAATCTGCAATTTGATGGCATTTATCAGATACTATAAATATATACTAAGCCATGCACTAAATGTTTCACATGTAATAATTTTTTCATCCCCATCACACAAGGTAGATGCTATTATCTTTATTCAATAGATAAATTGAGGCACAAAGAGATTAAGTAACCCATCAAAGTCAAAAAGTTAGTAGTGAGAAAAGCTGATAAATCTGGGGGACTGTCCTAGAGAATATTGATTGGATCAGTGTAGCAGATATTGTACAGGTGTTCTGAGAAAATATTTCCTCTTCTTACAGGGCGCACAATTGATTTACATTTCCCAGACTCCCTTACAGTGAGGTGATCAATTCTCACCTTTGGGATGTGAACAGAGGTGTTTTCAGTTCTTTCCTGCCTAAAGAAGCTAAGAATAGGTGTGTCTTCTCTACATTCTTTCTTCCTGCCCCTGGTGGCAGAATGCAGAGAACCCAGTGAAGGATCCCAACGACAAAAAATATGGCCAAGCCACACTATGAAATGAATCTGGGTCTCTGAGTGACTGTGGAGATTAGAACCCACCAGCCTACCCCATCCATCTCTTGGACTGTGACACAGATAAGAAATCATTGCTGATTGCATTAAACCACTGAGATCTGGGTTCTGGTTGCTAGAGTATCTGTCCTAAGCCACCACGACTAATACAATCAAGACATTCCTTTAGTCTATAGCATCTCCTAGGGCTAAGATTCTGAAGTATTTGCTTATACTGAATGCAAATGGCAGGAGTATAGTGAGCACTAGTTTCAAAATCAGTCAGAACTAATTCAGATCTGCACCAGCTGTGCAATTTTGGGCACATTGCTTAACTTTGCTGAGCCTGTCATCTAATTTAACTCACAGAACAACTGTGAAGATTAAGTGAGATAGTGCTGGGAAAGTGCCTGACAAAGTAGTTGTTCATTTAAAAGTAGCTATTATCATTACAGGGAAGCCCTGGCACTTGTCTTGACTCATAATAAAAACTTAACAAATAATGGCTTCCTTTTTGTAATTCCTTCTCCTATCCCAATAACATCAGAGCTGACATGGCTTGACAGGCTCCTTGTCTGAATTACTACCCTCCTAGGTCCTTCCTAGACACTGTCTTTTGGCAGTATTTTCCCTTTCCTTATCCTCAGGAACTGGTCCATGCTTCATCCTCATCCTATTCCAAATGGCAAAGCCCAAGTGAAGCTGCTGTTTACTGAAAAACCATCTCTTTTTTTTTGAGACAGGGTTGTTATGATTTGGATCAAGATGTCCTCCAAAGCCTCATATATTTCAATGTTGTGGAGTACCTACGGATTCCATGTGCTGTTAAGAGGTATGACCTGGTTGGAAGGGACAGATCACTGGAGCTTGACCCAGAAGGGACAGATCACTGGGAAATGACCTGGAAGGATATACTCTAGCTCTGAACTTACTCACATAGCTTCTTTTTGCCATGCCATGAACAGCTTTTCTTTTAGCTGAGCCTCCAGCATGGGCTTCCACCATCACCAGCCACCCATGAACAAACTGAGGCCTGAAACTGTGAACTAAAATAAATCTTTGTAACTAAGATAAGGTTCTCACTCTGTAGTCAAGGCTAGACCTGACCTGAACTCACTATGTAACCCTGGCAGACCTCAAACTCACAGCAATCCTGCCTCAACCTTCCAAGTGCTGGGATTACAGGCATGCAAAATCATGTTGGCTAATTTGCATGTGATGCTATAGAATCAAACCCAGGGCCTCGTGCATGCTAGGCAAACATTTTAACCACTGAACTATACTTCTAGCTCAGGAGCTGCCTCTTTACAAGGCTTTGTAAATTGAATTGTGTCTCTCTTCTAGATTCAAGCTCTCAGTGCCATTCCTTAAGAGTCCACTGATCACACTTCTGCAGCTGGAAATGGCCAGGATTATGCTGCTCCCTTCACTCGCAGTGTCCAAATTAATGCTAGGGACCGTGCATAGACTCTTCAAGTGTCAGATAATACAGTGCCTTTCAATACTGCAGAAAGCTACCTCCAGGATCTGCAAAGAGCAGAAGTTACACAGCTGCAGGCAGAGGGCCAGATTGTATTACGGGAGATATATTTGCTGCAAAGAAAATTCTGGTGACAAGGGGATTCTTGATCTCTGGTGATATGTGATGACTCTGCACATTGATCTAGAAAAGTGAACTCAAACACAACTACCTCTTCTTGGAGCAAAAGACCTGTCCAGTTCCTGTCCTCAATCCCTTCCCACACCACACAAAAAGAAATTATATTAAAAGCTCAGCTATTTTTAGTTTTCAGCTTCTCCAAAGTTGGCCTGAATCTCTCAATTGTTTTTCTTTATCCCTTTAATCCTGGAATTTTCATAGATCTGAAATTCTTATTCCTACAGGCCACAGGCTGATGAATTTCCTAAGGCAGCCTCTTTGGTGGGTTACACTGGTGACTGTTAGTGAGAAGCACGTTATTGCTGAGGTCTGAGGGAGGGGGCTTCCCTCAAGCCTTGTGAGCCATGACCACCTCTGAACTCACACTGGTACTGCCTGCTGGTCTTGACTATGAGGCTTATGGGGATATGACCCCCTCACCCAATCTAGACCATTTCGTTCTCTATGTGGAGGCCACAGGACCTTAAGTCCTCAAAGAATCACAACCTTGGCACCAGAACTACAGGCACTTCCTAAATGTCTCCAGGATGACAGGGTTGATCACACTGGCCTGAAGCTGAGCCAAAGATTAGACAGAAACTCTTAATAGGGGCCCTGGACTCTCATCAGTGTAGGCACCTAACAAGAGTTCCAGGTTGCTTGGTGGTTGGAAACAAATCCCCGAGTCTTTTCTCTAGGAAGCAAACCTAAACTATAGCTAGTAATTGCAGAGAGCTTGATAAATGCCCAGGCTTATTCTAATTACTTTGCAAATAATTACACGTTGAATCTGTGACACATTCCTACAAGGAAAACTAATACTATCTCCATTTCATAGGCAAGGTAACTGAGGCACAGAGTTTATACAGCTGGAGGCACACAGAAAAACATTTTGAACTAGGCAATATGTATCTAGATTTTACACTCTTTACCAGTATGCACAGCACCTAGCTAGTATGTCTCTGTGTAGATAAGTCGCCTCTTGTGCCCTCAACCTTATGAGTTAGTCCTTCTTCCCACATGATCTGGTTGCCAATGCCTGGAATCTTCATCCATCTCAGAGAAAATCCTAGTGCTTTGCATTAGTAGGACCCTGGGACAGTGTGCCCTTATGGAACAGAGCAGGGAGAATCTCATAGGAATCTCAGCAGAGTCAGGACAGGGAAAGAGGGAGGGTGGAACAATCACATACATGGAGAAGTAAACTGTAGGCTCACTTGAAAACAGAACAGAATTTCCCACCTCTTCCCAGGCAATATAACTGTTATCCTATCCTCCCTCTCACATACCTGTGATCACACACTCACACACATATTTATGTGCTCAATTCTTCCAGCAAAAGTGCAGAGCAGGACTTCCATAAAAGAGATTGCTTGTTAGCAAAGGAGTTTTGACAGACATGACTTTCAGTTCTACTTTTAAAAGAGGCCAGAGTAGTAGGGGCTGGGCAATTTGTAGAACTTTCCTGGGACTCAGCAAGCAGAAGACAGATGCTGAGAAGAGATTCCTCTGCAGCATTTCAGGTCTGTTCTCAGTCAAGAGACTAGAGTATAGCTTTGTGAGCAGCCTCCTGGACTTTCATTCTGGAACCTTCCTAAGGCAGTTTTAATAGGGATATTCAAAAGTAGCCTCATATTTTCTTTACTTTGCTTATCCTACAGGAATGCCTCCATCTTTTCAACCAGCTGGCTACCTGAAGATGGAGCTCAATCTTCATCAGTTTCTCAGGCTTTGACTCCTCTACATAAATGTACAGACCTGGTGAGCTTTTAGTTCAAGAATAAGCTAGATGGATGATAAATCAAATGCTTCACATAAGCTTCTTTCCCAATGGTTCACCATCCTGTATAACCTGTTCATCTCACATCACCAGATATCCTAGCAATTAGCAACTACTCTTACTTTTCCCTTACTTTTACAGGTACATATTCTCATATGTGTCACTTATAAGATTCAGTTTACTCACTTATAAAATGAAGAAGATATTGCCCTTCATATCTCCTAGAGGTTTTTGGGAATCTGAGATAAAGTCCTGAATGGCCTAGTGGAGTGCCAAAAAAAAATGCTGTATGTGCTAGGAGACATATCTTTTACCCACCAGGCTATGAACTTCTTGTCTGCTTGATGGTTTCCTTCTTCATGCTGAGCCATAGTAGTTACTCAATAAAAAGATGCTTAATAATACATAACTGGGAACATATTTTAGGACTGCAACTGTCAAGCCTCTGTTACCATAAGATGCTTCAGAGCCCAAGGCTTTGACGAGGCCCTTCCCATCGTCCACAACAACAGCACTGGGTGGCACCAAATAAACCCAATGCCACTGAATTTTCTTTAAAGGGATGCAGTGGGAGTAGGTATAGACTGGGCTGTAAGGAGACTGGGTCAGGTTGGTTTTTTTTTTTTTTTTCCATTAATGACTACGTAGGAGTGAGGGCAATTCTTCACACCAACTCTGTAATGGTAACAGGTGATTGGGACATACCAGCAAACAGAAGGACTGTTGGTCTCTGATTCCTTGTTCATTCCAAACTATTTCAGATTCAGTCGATACGAGCATAGTGAAGGAAGAAAGCTAAGTGGGACCATTCTGTTCCAGCAGCAGGCAGATGGAGTGAGTGAGACTCAAGAGAGGGGAAATGACCAAGGACCCATACAACTGAATGGAACCTACGAGGCCACCACCTCTATTTTATTGTTGAGGCCTAGGAACCTGAAGTAATTCATTCAAGGTCACAGAAACAAGGGGAGGACACCATCATGACTAGAACCCAGGAAGCCCAACTCATAGACAGGATTCCCCAACTTCTCACCCAAGAAAATGGTTAATTATTATTTGATATTACACAGATAGTGAGATTCTCACAGAAATTCTAGAAAATTGGCAGGACAAGAGTAATCATTTTCATTTTATGCCAGAGGAAATAAGCCCAGACACGACCAAAAGAGTTATCTAATGGTCCTCATAGTGCAACTTCATGGCTAAGAGCACAGCAGCTAGAGTCAAGCTGACCTGGGCTTGAATTTCAGTTCCACAGATTACTGTCCATGAGACCCTGAGGGAGTTACTCAGTTTTCTCAGCTATAGTAAAGAATGATAGTAGTACTCACCTCCCTGCACTGTTGGGAGTTTTAATTGAAACAAAAAATTCACAGTCTCTGGCATGATTGGAGGCACACAGTAAGTGTTTCACAGCTCAGTAATTCATCCTTTATTTTTTCACCTTCCCAAACTCAGTGCCCCTCTTATTGGAAGAAATCCAGTAGGAGGGGAAAAACGTTAATTTTAAAAACAGAGAAATGAAGCTTTAGAACATATAACCAAAAGTGTTTCCCTATCACCGAGTCCTTTTTCCTTTCCTTTCCCTTCCCTTCCCTTTCTTTTCTTTCCCTCCCCTTCCCTTCCCTCCCTCATCTTACCAAGGACAATGGACAAAAGAGGATCCAGAGAAAATTAGCACTCTCCGTGCCATCTGTATTCTCAGGCAGGCAGCCTGCAAAACCTTCACATACAAATTTTTAAAAATCAGCAAATCCCAATTGCCTAACCTTGGACTGAAAGAAATAGGCAGAAAGACGGCAGATATACACAGATGAGCCAGGGGGACTGAGCGCCTCTCTGTTCAGGAGCAGGAGACGGGTGGAGGCAAAGACGAGGAAGAGACAAATGTGCACAAATATGGATGGCCACCACATGACCGAGTCCTTTTCTCCCCAAGCAGATAGCTAAGCAGCTTTGTGGCCTGGCAGGACCAGGCCTCCATTTTTCTCAGTATCACTAAAACCAAGGTCAACTCCAAGCCCTAATACTGGCTCATGAGACTCCTAGCCAGCAAAAGTTTGGCTCAGAAGAAGTAAAAAGGAAATGGCAAGCAAATGCTCTTTCCAGAAACCCTTATTCATCATGCCTCCATGCATACTTTTCTCTTCCTTTCCCATTTATACCATTTGCCTGGAGAAAATTGGATTGGTCTGTCTTGCTGTCTTGGGACCACTACAAGGGAATGTTATCCCTCAGCTATAAAATAGGTCAGAGCTAGACTGGAGAATGGCGTTCTTATCTTATTGGCTCCTTCGTCATGATTCAAGTATCATAATTATTCTTCCTGAAACTAGGCCCTTGGAAGCAAGTTTTCTCCCATTGCTTTTCTTACTTCTCTTTTATGGCAGCTGGTCCCTAAAAAGTACTAAAACTCCAGAATTAGCACCTTTTCAAATGAACCAGATTAGGGTAAACTGATTAGCTGCAATCAAGGCAGAGGCAAGTAAAAACGGGCTTTCCAGGCTGTTCTTGCTAGGGACTCAGCTTAAGTGTTTGGGCTGTGTTCAAACAGTATCTTTGTATTTGAGCTCAATTCTTGTGTCTGTATATAAAGAGAGTAGTTCCCTGAAGTCAGCTGCCAGGTGTCTTGTCCCACAGGTTTCTTATCTAAGTAGCCCACCTACCAGGGAGGCCAGGAGAAGTCTCTGGGCAGGTGTGTAGTACTGGCTCTATCAAGAGAAGAAATAAAATTTCTCTTACCCTTGAGCGAATGGACAGGGTAGTCTCACAGGATCCAGGATGGCCAGACTGGCAAACTTACTGATTAGACTCCTTGGGTCAGCACGAAGATGGTATGACTGGAAACATGAGAAGTAAGGGAACTCTTATCTCAATGAGGCACATTTAGGATGTGAAGGGACCCTGAAGGTCTCTAGTCAGGTGCCCTCATTTCACTTTCCGTTCCCTCCAGCAGGAGTACCTCCTCCAGGCAGCCCAATTGATATCCAGGGACAGATCCAAATACCCACATTCCATGCTCTAAAAATGATGTGCTAGAAATTTTATCTCTACTATGGATTAAATCTAAAATTTCCCTCAAAAATCTCATGTGTTCAGAGGTGGAGCCTATTTGGAAAGAGCCAGTCACTGGAATCATGAGCTGAAAGGCTGTATTCTTGTTTCTTTCTCCTCTCATCCTCTGCTTCCTGGCTGCCATGGATTGGTCAGTTTGCCTCCACCAGGCCCCTCTGCCATGCCATCTCTACCTTGATGCCAACTAACCACAGACTGAATCCTCAAAAATATGAGCCAATAAATCTCTTCTCCTTTAAGTTGAGGGTATCAGGTATTTTGTCCCAAGGATGGAAAAGTATCTAATATAAGCCCCAAACCATCAGTGTTGGGAGGTGGGGCTTTTTAGAAGATATTTAGATAATAAGGGTTCTACCATCAAGAGTGGAATAGTCTTGCTATAAGAAAAGAACAGTCTGTGCCAAGAGTGATGGTACACGCCTGTAATCTCAGTGCTCAGGAGGCTGAGGCAACAGGATTGCTCTGAGTTCAAGGCTAGCCGCAGCTACATAGTTGAGTTCAAATCCAGCCAGAACTACGAAATAAGATTCTGATTAAAAAAAACAAAAAGGTTGTGGGAGGAAGGGTTTACTCTCTCTTGCCCTTCTGCCTTCTTCCATGTGAAGACATTGCATTTTTTTTTAATGGAGAATGCAGCAACAAGGCACCACCTTAGAACCAGAGATGGAATATGCTGGCACGTTAATCTTGTATGTTCCAGCCTCTACAAATGTAAAAAACAAATTTCTACTTTTTATAAGTTATGTAGCCTGTGGTGTTCTCTTACAGAAGCACAAAATGGACTAAGACACCAGATGGTTGGCCTCTGGGCTCTTAGTATACCCTGCTTGTTATTGCTTCCCTCTATAAGATGAAATAGGGTGAAGCAATGATAATGGAAACTTAATTCACTGAGCAAATATTGGTTGCCAGACATTGTCTTGGGCAATTTTTAATAATACTGTATTTCATTTTTCTTTCCACTCTCTTCTGATTGCATCAGGGATGTGCCTCACATACGGCCTGTTTTATTTCTATTTTATTCATTTTTCTTTCTTTTTCTCTTTTCAGCTATATCAGCCTCATTTCCTTTCCTGATGGACACTCATTGTGTATTTTTTGCATAAATTGCTTCTTTGGTTCATGTAACCTGATAATTATAGAGCTAATTTTATTGATATCTATATATTTACTATGTTTCATTTTAACTATGGCAAGGTATTCTACAACCCACATATGTAGCATGTCAACTTATTTATCCATTCTCCTACTGATGGATGTGTAGGTTGTTTCCAGTTTTGGCCTATTGCATTATTACAAAACACTTTCATGTAAGACACTTCGTGTACCTGTGAAATTACTTCTTGGGAGATATAAACTTAGAGATACAATTTATCTGTCATAAGATATAAACAAATTCAAATTCTCTAAACACTTCCAAATCCTTCTCCAAAATGGTTGTATTCACTTGCATAATACCTAGCAGTGTTTGAGAGAATTCCTGTCTCACTATTTTGCTACCAACACTCATTAGCTTATTCTTTTTAAATATTTTCCCAGCCTGATAAGTATAAAGTAGGATCTTTTTGATGTTTCCATTTGTCTTTCCCTGATTCTAATGAGGTTCAATAGCTCCTTAGATAATTATTACCTATTTATTTGGGATTTTCTTTCTGTAAACAGCTTATTTATACATTTGCTGCTATCTCTATCAGGTTTCTTTTGTCCTTTTCACCCTACATATTTTGGATATTCATCTTTTTGACATATATTTCACAACTATCTTCTAATCTTCTCTCATTTATCTGTTCAATATGCACATTTTGTCTTTGGTACAACAGAGATCTCTACTTTTAATAAATTATAACCAAATCCATTCACCTTTTTCCTTACTAGTTGTACTCTTCACACATTAAGAAAACCCTCCTACTCTAATGCTGTAAACATATCCTCCTACACTTCCTAATAATAATTGTATAGTTTTGCCTTTCAAGCTTAAGTCTCCAATATATAGGGTTTATTTTTCATATAGCATGAGATAAGCACTTAATCTTATTTTACATATTATATAATTGTCCAATGTTTCCAATATTACTATGTTATGACAGTTGTACATAGCATGTCTGTCTCTCCTATGTCTCTCAGTTCATGAGAAGTACGTTAGGACAATTTCACTGAATTCTCTGCTCAGAGTCCTGAAGAGCAATACCAATGGAGTTTATGATGCTGGGCGTGCCTTCAGGAAATATGTCATCTGTCTTAATTACTTTCCTGTTGCTGTGACAAAATACCTGACATCCATAATTTAAGAGAGGAAAGACTGATTTAGCTCACAGTTTCAGGTTTCTCTCTCACACACAGTCCATTGATGGGGCAGCCAGCAACGGTGAAGGCACATGCCAGAGGCTAGAGAACTGCTCACACCATTGCAAACAGAAGCCAAGTGAAATTTGAAAACTTAGGCAAAGCCTGATCCTTCTCATGAATAAGCTATAACAATGCTTTTTCTTCCTTCCTTTAAATACTTGAAGCTACCAGTTCGCTACCCTGATCCCAGGGTGGGTGTCCCTCCCTCACCTCCTTGGTCCACAAGTCAACAGCACACACCCAAAAGCTCTGCTCTGGGTAACCCCCAATCTCAACAAGTTGACACAACCTTTCTAGGTCAAACCCCAAGTATCTGCACCTTCCAGCCAGGCCCTACCTCACAATAACACACAATTCCAAATACATGATGCTTTGGGGGTACACTCAAGATCCAAACCATATAACATCATCTAAATGGAAAAATAAAACTAGAAAAGAACTTGAAAGTATATATAATACCCAAAATAAGTTAGGAGTTTTAAAAGACTTTGGATGCTGAATACCAATTTAGAGTTAAAAGAGGATGGGTAACTACTGGTAGGATGGATGGATAACAGGATTAGAATAGGATTACAGGGATACCGTATGATAGCTTAGCTCTGAAATGCTCTTCCAATTAAGCTAGTTTCATGCGGTTGCCACAGAATACAAGAGGAGAGTGGAGATACTGAGACTTCAATGCCATGACCTGGCCTTTCTGCTGCACTCTATATTGCTCCTCAGCCCCAGGGTAGCAATTAAGAAGGAAGCAGGATCAGTCTTGACTGCATTCCAGGCATACAATCCACAAAATCTCCCTGAATCAGCAGTCTCTCAGACATGGATAGAACTAAAGAGAACTATTTATAAAATGTAAATAATAACAATAAATATTATAATAACTCAGCCTTTCTGGAGACCATATTTTCTCTACAAATAAATTCTACCTTGGTGACCATTCTACTTCGGGAAGGAGGGTAGCTGACTGATGAAGATTTTGTGGATTAAATGCCTGCACCCCGTCAAAAGGACCTTGTAATATAGGAGACACAGGATATAAGTTCCAGGACTGAGCTGCCTCCCTTTTTTTAGAGACCTATCTTCATTCTAAATTCTTCACTTTTAACTTATCTATGTCTTTCCTATTCTGTGGCCAGAAAGAAAAAAGAACTATGAAGGCTTCAGAGAGCTTCAACATCCCCACCCACAGTGTCCTTCCCTTCCTCAGAAAAGTGTACTATGCCACAAAGCTGTAATATCTTGTGTTCCAAAACATGACTTCCCAGGTGTTTACATCGCACAGGACCTTCCAATTATCCTTGGCATAGCAGCCTGTATTTAGTGCAGCCCACTTCAGGAGCTTTTTGATCCTAGTAATCTCCTTCTGCTTTAGTGTTTTGAGACTTGGAGGAGTAGGCCGGAAGGGACCAGAAGGGGAGGGGAGGTGGGGGAAGAAAAGCAAACAGAACTCATCAAAATCAACAAATAAAAATGCTCAAGCTCCCAGTTCCTTAATCCTCCCAGGATCTACTCATCACCATGGCAACCAATAAACCTCCAGGCCTCCTCAATCCAGTTGTTAGTGAAGAGTGGAGTCTGGTTGCTTTGCCTGGGATGATTTCAATATTCGGCAAACTAAACTGATCTCGGGGACATACAGAACCTGAAGGAGGACGGTAGTAGAGAGGAAAGGGAAAAGGTGAGATGAAGGATGTCAAGTTTCCATTAGATAACATCTCTCAGGAACTCTACAAAGGGACCCAGGTGAGAATTCCTTGGTTTCTGAGAGCACCTTTCCACTTGCAAATAGCCCTGACACAAGTACAAAGTAGTTTTACAGCGTACAGAACCGAATAGCATGGTAGAAGACATGGTAAGAGGATAGCTGCTCATCCACAGTGGCCAGAAAGCAGAAAGAGCAGAGAAAATCCTGGAATAAGACTACGCTCCTCCAAGTTGTGCACCAGTGACTTGCCTCTTTGATCAATATATTCAGCTAAAACTCACCAATGGACTACTTCACTGTGGTAAGTATAACAGCCCCATAATCCAATCGATACAAACACCTTCCAAAAGATACACCTCTGAACATAAGAATTTTGAGGGATATTTTAGATCTAAACCATAATATATCCCATAAGATTCCTCACAGTAACCACATGAGGGAGGTCTGCTGCCTGTTACTCCTTTTAACAGATAAGTGCATTGAGGCTCACTATTATGATTTGGATCTGGAAAGTCCCCCAAAAGCCTCTTGTATATGGATGCTGTGAAATATTTATGGAACGCTGTTCCACGGAAAGGGCAGATCACTGGGACAGAACCTGAAAGGGTAAAGGTTAGTGCCCTTCTTCCTCCCTCATTTGGCCCTTACTGCCATAAGGTAAACAACTTTCCTTCTGCAAGTCCTCTGCCATGTGCTTCAACCACTGCCAGCTGACCATGAATGGACTGTGACCTTCTGAAATTTTGAGCTAAAAGAAAGCTTTCTTCTCTTAAGTTGTGAACATTTGGGTATTTTATCGCAGCAACCAAAAAGTAATGGAGACACTAAGGGAGGTTAGTTATGATAACTGCCAAAGTTCTTTCAGTCAAGGCCTAGTAGAGCTAGTGCTAAAACCTGCTCTTGGCTAATTCTAGAATACCAGAGTCTAAGTTCCAGAGTTTTCTGTAGCACATGAGGCATTGGAAACTTTGCTTTGTATCAAATGATAATTCTCACTGAGACTGGAATGAGCCAATGCCCTAGTGCTATCTATAATGTTCAATTGAAAAGAAATCTTACATCTTCCACTCTCTGCAGAATTAGAGACACATCACCTTGCAGGAAAACTTTTTGTATATTTTCTCCTGAAAGGTGCTTAGAATTACCTCAAAGGCCAAGGCTGCAAGCTGGCCAGTTGCTTCTGTGCTTGCCTTTTCCATTTAGCATGTAAATGCGGACAAGAAATGCAGCATACTTCTTCCCTCTGTCTTTATTCTTTTCCCTTGAAGCACTCTCTATCATTCTGAAAGTCTAATGAATAAAGAACACGAGCCACCACTCTTAGAGATGACAACATTACTCTTTGGAGGTTGGTATTTATACAGAGATCACTGCCTCACAGGGCAAAAGTCACTATTACTGAGGATTTTGCTCTAACATAAGTAGGCTTAACTTCTAAATGGCAAAGAGGCTTTAACAAGGAACTCTCAGAATCAAGCTAGTGATTCCTGTGTGGCCTTCCTCCTGCTGTTGACCTCTATTGCTGCCACGCTGTCCCACAACCCCATTCTTCTTATAATAAGATGCAGTGGTTCTCTGCTACTCCCACTGTCAAGGGACTCTTCTTGAAAGAGTAAAATTTCTTGGGCTTCCTTCATTGAATTATTCATATGTGCTACTTAGGCATGCCAAACTTCTCATTAAAAATCTTGAGTGGAACTGACAAACCTGGCCCAGCCCCCACAGCTGGTCAGACGCATGCAGAGGCAGAGATGGGAGCTGCCTACAAAGATGCTGCAAAAAGCAGGACGTGAGCCCCAGGGAAATGGATAGGGAAGGGACCTCCAGAGGATCAGTCACTGAGTGACCATGATATTAGCCTGGACTGTCGCATTCCTCCAAAGCCGTGGTCCCACCCAGAAGCCCTGTTCCTGCAGCCTTTGCTTCCCAGTCTCAGACTCTTCAGAGGGCTGAGCAGTCAGAGAAAATGCAGTCATGGGACTGAAGAGATCCCAGGGACTCTGCTTGGCTGGCACCAAAGGACAAGTTATTCCTCCTTGTAGCTAGAGTGCCTGAGGCCACATAGGGAGGAGGGCCTGAGGGAAAGGAGAAGTAGCTGCTGGGTCTAGCTCTGCCAGTTAGTGGCTGTGGGA
>PVKB01006245.1:0-68758 GCA_004027205.1 Ctenodactylus gundi | reverse complement strand
TTTTTTTTTTTTTTTACTTTATAGTGTCTTTTGAGTCACAGAATTTTATCACTCAATGGAATATGTAATCCAGTTATCTGTTTTTCTTTAGTTGCACTTTTCATGTCATAGCAAAGAAGCTATTCCTTCATCCAAGGTCAAGATCACACCTGTGTTTCCTTCTTTCAGTCCTTATATGTATCTCAGTGATGCATTTTGAGTTTCTGTGTTTGACAGGAGATGTGACCTGGTCATCATTTTGCACATGGCTATCCAGTTGTCTCAGCACTAGTTGTTCAAAATACTGTTTCTTTCCCATTAATTGCTTCTACCCTTGTTGAAAAATCAGTTTACCTGTGATATATAAGCTTATTTCTATACCGTCAATTATATTCCATTTTCTCTGAATGTTTATGCCAGTACCATAGCGTCTTAATTACTATACCTTTGTAATAAGTTTTGAATCCAGAAAGTATGAGTCCTCCTTGCTTTTTGAATCTACATTGCTTTGGCTATTTTGTGTCTTGCATTTTTCTCAAAAATTTTAGTCTCAGCTTGTCCAGTTTGGGAAATCTATCATGTTAATGATCTTAAGTATTCCAATCTATGAACACGGGATGCCTTTCTATTTATTTAGGCTTTTAATATTTTTCAGCATTTTGTTATTGAGTATACACCTCTTTTACTTCTTTAGTTAAACTTATCCTTAAGTGCTTTATTTCGTTTGACATTATTGTAGATGGAATTGTTCTTTCATTTCCTGATAGTTCTTTGCTATAGTATACAGAAACACAATTCATTTATATATATGGCTCTTACATCCTGCATGTTTCCTAATGTAATTTATTAGTGTTCTCTCTCTCTCTCTCTCACTTTCACTCTTTCTGTGTGTGTGTGTGTGTATGGGTGTAACTTAGGAGCTCCTCTATACAAGATCATGTAATCTGCAAACTAATAGTTTTACAGTTATATGTTACTTTCCAATATGGTTGTCTTTTGTAATTTTTTTGCCTGCTCTCTCTGTCTGGGATCTCTAGTTTAATGCTGAAATAAAGTGATGTGGAGGTTTTGACTTGTTTCTGACTTCAGAGCCCGCATCGCTATTTTAAAAGCTGTTTATTTAGTTTAAGCATTCCTCCAAAGAAAACACCAAGCCCCACATAACTGGTTAGTGACATCGAAGTTTAAGAAAAAAATAATACATATTCTCCAGAAACTCTTCCAGAACACACGAGGAAAAAATATGTGCTAATTCCGTTTATGAGGCAGGCAGTAGTCTGATAATAAAACCAAAGGCAACAGAGGAAGGGAAAGAAGTGCAAGTCAAATATCCCACAATATAAAGCAAAATATCTTAACAAAATGTCATGAACTAAATCTGGAAATATATGAGAAAATTTACACACCATGACTAAGCAGAGTTCCCTTTAAACTGAAGGGTTTTTCAACCTTCAAAAATCAATGGATTTCATCAGCTTAATAGACTAAAACAGGAAAAAGCAAACATTTAAATAGTTATGGAAAAGGCATTAGAGAAAACTGAGCAGCCAGTCATGTAAAAAACCTAAAACCGAATAAAAACTCCAAACCAAAAATGAAAAACAGCTTCAGCAAACTAGGAGAAAGGAACTTCACAGCCTAAGATGCTCACGAAAACTAGACAGCTGGCATCACACTTGACAGAGAAAAGCTGGGCGTCCCCTAAGGCGAAAATTTCTGTTCTTGTGTCTTACTTTTTCATTGCTGTGACTCAAGACCCAACAACCACAACTTTAGGGAGCCAAACTTTATTTTTAGCTCACAGTTTCAGAAGGTCACAGTCCATGCATGACAGACAGAAGTCGGGGCAGCTCCTCACAACCTTGCAGACAGGAAGCCAAGTCTCATTAAGTCCAGTCTCCTCCATTCCAAGAGGAAGGTAGCTATATATATGCAGCATATATAATTATATATATAATTAATTTCCAGGTCTACCCCTTCTGGGTCCAGGCTCCAGAGTTCTACCCCTTCTAGGAGTAGAAGGTGTGTGTGGTTCGTCTGTAATCCAGCCTACATGCTGGCAATCCACCCTGCAGACCAGGCCCCAATCTCCCAATAGCACATAATTCCATAGACAGCCCATAGCATCCAAATAACTTTTGGGGGACACTGCAGGTCCAAACCACAATATCGTGTTATTTCTGTTAAACAGTACAATGGGTCCTACTCCATGCAAGCAGACAAGAAAAAGAAATGAAAAGGCTTACAGGTTGAAAATGCCTAAAACTATCTTTTCTTTGTAAATTGCACCATCATCCATCTATGTAGAAAACTCAAAATGGATCAACAAAAAGCTACTAGATTGATTGGCATGGTAACAAGATTCAAGGTTAATATGCAAAAATCAATTATATTTCTGTATACTGGAAATAAATGGAAATTCAAATTTAAAATATTTGTAGCAGTATGAAAAAAATAAAATATTCTGAAATTTTAAAAAATGTGTGCACAACTACAAATCATTAGTCAGAGAAGTGAAAAAAAGCTATTCTATGTTCATGAGTCAGAAGACATGGTAATATTAAGAGTCAATGCATTTGCTATCAAAATCTCAGCGAGAATTTGAGGACATTGACAACCCCCTTCTAAAATTCACATGGAAATGCAAAGGATTCTGAATAGCCAAACAATTCTGTGAAAGGAAACAAACTTGGATACTTACACCAAAGTATGAATATTTACTAGGGAGCTACCATAAGATAGACGTGACATTTTCACAGTTATAGACATTTAGTTCAATAAGGTAGGCTAGTTTAGACTAAAAAGTCTATAACTAGACCCAAAAAGGATAATTGACCTAAACTATAATAATTAATAATTGACTAGTCAACTGGCTCTTGACCAAGAAAGATACTGAAGTAATCTAATGGAGAAGGAATAATCTCTTTGACAAGTGATACTGAGAAATTGGACATTCATGGGAAAAACGATCTGAACCCTTACCTCACACCCACACACTGTTAATTTAAGATGAATCATAGACAAAAATACGAGAGCTAAGTCGCTAAACTTCTATGACAAAACATGGGAGAAAGTCACTGTGATGTTGAATTCATCAGGTTTATTAAATGTATGATTTTTAAAGCAAGTATTATACAAAGAAAAATCGATAAAGTGAACATAAAAAGATAAAATATCATACCTTATATTCTCCAAAATAAGAAAGGCAAGCCATCGACTGGAAAATATTTATGAAATATTTATGAAGGACTTTCCTCGTAGTATGTAACAAAACAAATTCTAACTAATAAGATGACAAGCAATTAACAAAACACGTAAAAAATTTGAATAGATTCTTCAGCAAAGATACAAAAAATATAAACATGAAAGATGCCCCACATCCCAAGTCATGGAAGAAATACAGGTGAAATCCCAGTGGGTTATGCTTCTACACGCTCACTAGAATGGCTAAAATGGTATCTGTCCGTAGTAAATGTTGACAAGAACGTGGACTCTCACACATTGCTGGTGGGAGTATAAGATGGTAAAGCAACTTTGGAGAAACAGGCTGGTAGTTTCCTGTCAAGTTAAACACACCCTCCAAGGTGACCTAGTGATCCTTCTCTTAGGTGTTTATTTAAAAAATGAAAATAATATTGTTCACAGAATTTTCTTGAATGTTCGTAGCAGCTTTGCTCACAACGGCAACTAAAACCATCCCAGGTGTCCATCGGGTGGGGAGTGACAAATTGTGGCCTGTCCCTACATTGGAATGCCAGTCAGCAATAGGAAGGAATCAGCTATCCATACACACAGCAGCATGGGCCAGTCTCAAACATGTTATTTTAAGTAGGAAACAACACACCAAAAGATTACCTTTGGTATGATTTCATTTATACAAAATTTCAGAAACATAGGCACGGTGATGTTAGAAACCTCATCAGCAGTTTTCACAGGATGGAGATGGGGAGGAATGTTCACTGGAAGGGGATGGGTTCGGGGTGACAGAAACACTCTGGGTGTTGATCAGGTGATGGTTATGTTTGTCTGAACTCATCGGTTTGTGTGCTTATTGTATGTAAGTTGTATTTCACTAAAGCAAATCAGCCAATTACCTCCCAGGTAATCCCAATGTGTGGCCAAAGGTACACCACCGATCTAGGCCCCCGTATTTCACTGATGGGAAAACACTGCTACCTCCTTCCCAGGAAGGCAGTACCCGGGAGGCCCTGAGCCAGTGTCTACTCAGTGGGTGGGGAAAGGCACCAATGAATGAAGGACTGAGAGAGGTTGTGGCTGATCAGACCCCAGAAATCCTATCTTCTTATAGCCAGAAGCCCTTTTCCCCTGCAGTAAGATTATGGAAATTTTCAGAATTAGTTCCTTATGAAGGCAGGATAATTGCAGGGACCAAGGAAGCCGCAGAGACACTCTGTGACCTTCTTCAAGGTGGCTGGGGTGAGGCCCGGCATCTGCACCATTGAACAAGCATGGTGGGCTTGAGCACTTTTCACCCTCCCTGAGAGGCTCAAGGTCTCTGGCTGTGCCGCCTGGGATGGATGGGCGCAAAGCTGGGGATAGGGCAGAAGGCCTGGCTCCTCAGAAGCTGGTCCACAGACTAGCGGCTCTGGCATCAGCTGGAAACAGGTTTCCTGCCACCTGGCTTCCTTTCACACGTCTCTCCTTTCTGGTTCCTGAACGTGGGTGACAGCAGAGAGGAGCCCCATCTCTGGCCTGTACGGTAGAGGGGAAAGCCGCTCTGGGGTGCATATTCCCGAGGCTTTGTCCTGCTCAGGTACGTGGAGATGGTTCCCGAAAGTGAGCAGGTCTTTGAAGTTCCAGCTTCCTCTGGAAAGGATGAGCACAGGTCTGAGCTGTCCTGTGCAGTCCTGGGCTCTTGGAGGTGGTGCTGGCAGGCCCCATGGGGCTTAGGTTCACTCTCCTGTGGCACAGATGAGTCCAGCAGTATATGACCCACGTTGCACTTAGCCCTTGGCTCCTCCGATTCCCCCAAGTGCCGTATGGCTCCCGCACCTGTGTGGTTAACTCTTTTGACTTTCAATCTCCTCCCGCCATACTCTAATTGTCTTCTTGATCGATCCTTTTGCCAGGTACCACCTTTTTTCTGGCACGCTTTCTGCCTTCCCAGCTTTGTGGTAACTGGGCTGGCCTTCACTGAGACCTGCTGCCCCCACTGCTAGTTCTGAGCCACCTGGGGACACTCCTGGCATGAACTGCACTCACACCGGCACAGGGAAGGATTCTCTGGACATGGGCGCTCACTCAGCAAGCATCGGATAAGGCCTTAAGCACCTTTCTATTCCCTGTCCCTTACATGACCGGGGGGCATGGTCCTGGTGGCTTCCACAGGACCTATAGGTGGTGCATTGGGGACCAAACATCACCTGGCCGCACTGCTCCTGGCAGCAGCCCGGATGTAGGACTTTGGGGTACACTCCCCTCACCTGTCCCCGTCTCAGCAGGTGGCACCGTCACCCATTCACGGAAGCCACGGCCCTTCAGTGTCTCCCTGCGTTCTTCTTTTTCTTCATTTCCCGTGTCCAGTCCTGCTGGTTTCCGGTGGCCTCCATGTGACCAAACCCACATAAAAGTCCATTTCAGCTTCCGGTGATAAATCACCATCACCAGTGGGGTGGTTGAAAACAGAAGCTTTTCCCCCCCACACAGTTCTGGAGGCCAGAAGTCTGCATTCAGTTTCACAGCATGGCCAAAGCCCATGTGTCAGCAGGTGACCTCAGGAAGTTCTAAGGGAGAGGGTGTTCTGTGGGACTCCAGCCTTGGTGGCTGCAGGCATCCTCGGCTTGCAGCTGCACTCCACTGCCCACCTCCGTGGTGGCCACGTAACCTTCTCCTGCCCACCTGTGCCAGATCTGTCTCCACTTTGCCTTCACTGAGGATCCATGTGGCGGTACTGGGAGCCCATTCAGACAATCCAGAGTTCTCTCCCTCAAAGCCCTTAATTTATTCACACTTGCAGAGAGATCCAGAGACCACGTTATGTGACGTAAGCCTGATGCACAAAGTTCAATGTGGGATGATTTCTCTCATATGAGAATCCTTACATATCATGAAAGAGTAACACAGACGTGGTAAGAAACGGGGAGTTGGATGTCTGGAGGTGAGGAAGTAGAAGGAGGGGGCATTAGAGGGACTAAAGTGCCCAAGGTACGCTTTAGACACATGCACATCCCAACAAACGTAGGTATGATGTATTATATGTCAGTTTTCAAAATCTCACTGCAAACTTCTTTTCTGCTGCATGAAGTCACACGGAGAGGCTCTGGGCTTCAGGGTAGAGACATCTTTTGGGGGGTTGTTCTTAGCCTCCATGTTATCCTAGCTGTCAGCCCATCTTTGAAGCTCCTCCTCCTTAGATTTCTGTATTTCTCCTTCCTCACCTGTTGCTCCTCCTCCTCCTCCTTTCCCTGGAGACGCCACAGCAGGGTTTCTGCCACCTGCTTGGTGGCTTAGCCTGAGGTGCTGCTTTCCCTTCCCCTTCTCTTGCTTCCTCAGACAGTTGATCAGCCCGCGCTGCTGGCTCGGCCTCTGAGGTGCGGCCCACGTCTTCCATCTTCCCGTCTCCCTAACTCACTCGTACTTGCTCATCCAGCTGCTTGTCCGTGGCCCTCACCGCCCTCCCCCCTCGCCAGTGAGCCACTCTGCAGCCGAGGACCAGGGGCCCCAAGAGTTCACTGCGCAGCCTCCTGGCCACACTCTGATTTCAGCCACGGCCACAGCATGCACGTCCACGACAGTTTCCTCTGAGAATCTCTTACCCACAAGTGCACAGCTTCTCGAGTGCACAGAAGTGTGACTTCTGCCTTCTGCACTTGGTCTTTTGTAATGTCATGGTGTGAGTCACCAAGGCATGAGTTCGGGCATCCTGGAAGTCCTGGAAGCAGAGCCTGAGGGCCACTACACACCGTCAGCCCTCTGCCGGTGGAGGAGGGGCAGAAGTCAACAAATCACCCCTTCTCCCCATGGGCAAGATGTGGGAAGTGCCAAAGGCCTTCCATGCCCTTCTCCAAAGGTCCCAGCGGGACTCAGCCTGGCTCCCCTTTATGGGGAACAATGTAGGGACGTGTTCTCATAGGGCTTTTCTTTCCCCCTTTTACTCTCATCCCTCATCTTTCCTACAGGGGATCACGGCCCATGCAGACTCCCTGTGCACAGACAGATCCTTGCTGTCGGCGCCCCACTGCAGGAACACCCAGCATAAACGGTGATCTTCCCAGAACACAAATTGTGACCCCAAGGCCTGGCCTGGCCTATCCTGGCCTCTCTCCACCCCACCCAGAGCCTTCCAGTAACTCCTCCGGGTTCTTGTGTTCATGACAAAACTCTTCCTCAGATGACAAGAGCCTGAAGAATCTAGTTCCGACCTGACTGTCCACCCTCCCTCCTCGTCTTGTCTGGAACGTCTTCCTCCTCAGCAGCTGCGCAAGCTGCCTCCTGGGGCCTCTTTCTTTCCCCCTTCTCTTCTTCCAAGTGACTCTAGCTTACTTGTCAATTTCCAGATCAAGCATCATCCCCCTCTCAGGGGTGCTTCCCTTACTCGGAGACCAGGTCACAGCCCCGTGGTGTGCTTCTCCACCACTGCTTTGGGCGGCTTCCTGCTCTCAAGTCTTGATAATGGTTGCAGTTTTTATTTGATTAATATCTGTCTACTTGCTTAGATCAGCCCCAGGAAGGCAGAGGCGGTGTCAATTTTTGTTCCACAGTTGTCCTTAAGTCCTGGCACACATAGCAAGTATTAAATGTTTATTGAATGAATAAATGAATATATAATTTCAAATGCCCTGTTTCTTTTTTCTTTTTTTGAGACAGGGTCTCGCTCTGTAGCCCACACTGGTCCTGAACTCACTGGTGTAGCCTAGGCTGGCTGTGGACTCAGGACAATCTGCCTGCCTTAGCCCTCTGATTGCTGGAATTACAGGCCTGTGCCACCATGCCCAGCTTTATGTGGTGCTGGGAAATGAAACTGTGGGCCTCGTGCTTGCAAGGCAAGCTCTTTAACCATGGTGCCATTCCTCCAGCCTGATGGCTGTGTTTCTTTATGCCATCTAAACCAAATCAAATCCAGCATTAGCACCCACCAAACGATGCCAGTAGCTTTCAAGATCTCTATTAAGTCTTGGGCTGAACTAATACCAAAGCTGACCAGGGTTTCACGGAAGCAGAATGGTCCCTGTGGCTTGCTCCATGTGTGACATCACTCCCCTGCCTCCTTTGCTCAGTCTTGGTTGAGTGTACTCTACTCCACAGTTGGTGACTACTAGTGGCTGCTGGCTGGGCTGCAAAGGTCTTCACCTTGTCATGCAATGACTACTCATCTCCCAGCCACCCACACAGCCAGCTCATCTGTGCTCCTGTCCCTTGGAGCTGGCCTCAGGTTCTTATGACCTCCTTCCTGCAAAGGCTAAAACACTCTTCTTGTTCCACTAGCACTTGTTGTCAGCTTGTTCTGCCGGTTGCAATTCCAACACACACACAGACACACAAACACACACACAGACACACACACACACACGTGCACTCCCAGCCCTTCTTCCTACTCTTCTCAATTGGCTAATAGACCTGAGAGACATGACCCAGGGGGAGGTGAGAGGCACAGAAACATGTGGTTGATTTTCCCCTGTGGCATGAAATCATACTCTCCTAAGGATGAACAAAATAATATTAAATTGAACAAGACTGAATTTCTAACGATGCACTTGACTGTAGGTAGTTTACAGATACCTTCTGTACACCCCAGAAGTCAGCTCAGCGTGCCTCTGTCCGTGGTGCTGAAACACACTTGGGTCCAAGTCGAGGCAGCTTCTCCTGTTTGTGTTGACTCTTCCTGTAGCATTTCCTAGGATTCATGCTTTTTGTGATTTAATTTTTTTTTATGGAAGGGTGTTTTTTTAAACTGTTGTAGAAGAAATAGATTCAGGCCTCTTCTCCCTTCCTGACCTTTTGGCAATTCTATCACGCTTCCAAAGCTTAACATTTTCCTTCTGGAAGTTAAGGGAGGGTTGAGGCCTCCACCCTGTCTGTGCCCTGCTTACAAGTATCACTATGTCTGGGGGAGAGGCTGAGACTTGATATTCTTGGCCAGAATGAAGTATGTCTGATTTCATTCAGGTTTTTTAGTGAAAGGTTGGCTGTGTGTTCTTTCCACTTGATTGTTTGTACTCGAGGCCTCTGAGTCACCTTTAGCTCCGTGGTCCTTCGCACCCCACAGCCTTCGAGTCACCGAGACCAGTTCGGAAGTGTGTTTGTTCACTTCTTTCCACCCCCAACACCACCGCTGCTATGGTCTTTGATCAAACCTTCAAATGTGAGTCACGGCACCAGCTTCTAACGGGCCTCTCTGCCTCCACGTCACGCTGCTAATTGATCCTCCGCACAAGTTGGAAGGCTCCCATTTTGCTTAAACGTCAACTCCCAACTCCTTAGCAGGGCCTCTTTCCAACCAGCCTGGCTCAGTCCCTCCTCCGTGCTTTTGTGGATTCCCTCGCCTTCCCTCCCGCCCTCTTCTGCCTGGCCAAGTCCTCTGTACTCCATGTCCGGCCCCAACGGACTCTGTTCTCTGAAGCTTTTGCCGAATTCTTGGACTCCCATGGACCCGCGACCCTACGACACTCGGTCCTCTTTTCCCAACCTGGAGCATTGTTATGGCAGTCTCCTCTTTCCGTCCCAACCTTTTCACATCAGGCCCAGTGAAGACCAGGTGCTCAGTAAGAACTTGCTGGATGCACAGCTGGTTGATAGACTTTGGTTTATCTTTTGAGCCTCTCTCAGAGGTAAGCCCCTCCTAAGTCTAGTCACCAGATGCTCTGGGACTTTCTCCTAGCCTCAATACTGCTTGCTGAAACTTCCACTAATTTCTTCAGGAGCACATAGCAGCTGTCACTTGTCTCTTATCCCCGGGCTTCCAAAAGCCCGAAGCCTGTGTTTGCATCACCTCCCCGCCTGTTACGGTTCCTCTGTCTAGATAAGGGGGTGCTAGTCCTTTCTGATTTCTCATAAATTCTTCAACTCAAGAGCTTTGTTTTCTTTCCACATTGGAGTGCTGGCTGAGGAGGGTGAGAGGCTTGCACAGTCACTAGGTCCAGAAACTAAAAACATCCTCCCTGGGTACTTGGATCCCTCCACTTCTCCTTCCCTTGGTATCCAGGAGCTGCTGAGATCTCCCGGCATCTACCCCGGACCTCAGCCTGCCTAAAATGCTCCATGAATCATACTCAGAATTAAGAAGCAGAGCAAATATTTACTTCGCGCATAGACAAGAAGAAAGCCTCCCCCAGGTTGAAGTGAGCTTGACTACCTCCCTGGGGGCGTATCTCATCCACTCGGACTGCACCCCTGAATCTGGGAGCCACTGCTAAGCGTGGGTGGCACACAGACGTGGCAGCTCAGGTGTATAGGGCTCTTGTTGTATATGGACGTGAGAGGGAGGGTAATTCCCTCATTTTTATAGATTTGGGGTTTAAGGTAAGGACTCTGGATGGGGAAGGAGCCAGACTCTTGTGGCTGGAATGGAAGATGAAGAAAGTATTTCTGGCGTGAGGCGCATAGCTCCAAGAAGGAGAAGGGGGACGGTGTCGCAAACAAGTGGAAAGGGAAAGGGTAGGCCGAGGGTCCGGTACGCGCATGGTGGGGTGGAATGCTCTGTCTGTGGGATGGGAGTCCTTCGGGGCGTGGGGGGGGGCATTCTGGATGCGTGTGTTACAGATAGATTTCCAGATGTGGAATACCTGTGGTATTGAGAGAAGGCTGAATCCCATGGGTGATAGCGGTGGGGGGTGCAAGGGGATGAGGGCTTGTGTGTCTGTTTCTTGGGAGTCACGCAGCCTAGAAGCAGGTGGGCAGCAGTGTGAAGTAATGAAGCAGGGGACACCTAAGGAGGGAAGGGGTGAAGAGGGGACAGAGGATGAGGCTCATGGCAGAAGTCAGCTGGCCGCAAGAACACAAGGTCACCTCCCTGCCCACATTCCCCTGATTATGGCTGTACACACAGAGGGCTCCTTTTAACGTCTACCCGGTGGGCACCAGGTGGTCTCAGCATGCACTGTGTCTTTGTTCATCATATTGCGTGATGCGTGATAGGGTACGTCATTTTCAGATGTGTTCCAGAAATCCAGGGGATCGCATGATCTCAGGAGGAACGGCAAATGTCCTGGGGCCATTGCTGATAGATGGGGTGGTACAGATGGTCTGAGATGTGAGGGCCAGAGATTACAGCTTCCCAGAAAAAGACCTCAAAAGGCCAGTGGGTCATGCACACCAGTATATGTGTCCGGTGGACAGTGGAGAGACCCTCAGGACATAGTGCAGTTTGGATCAGACTTATAGTGTTGAAAACTCATGTGTCATTGGCACCGAAGAGGTGACGTCAGTGGTTGGAACGGGTCAGGTTCAAGGTGAAATTTTGGAGCCTGGGTGTAGATAAATAGGGGAAGGGCTCCAATAGCTAAGGGCATTCAAAATGAAAGGCCCAGCCTAAGTGGTAGGGGTGGGCAGGCCAACCGAGGCTGAGGCCGTGGGCCCCCGCTGGAGACCTCCAAAGAGCACCCATTACTTTGCCTGACAAGGTGTGCATGTGACAAGGACCTAGAATGGCCCACTGGAAGTGGAAGAGGACATCACTTAAGAGCCAGTGGAGAGTGCCCAGGACCACCGTCTCACACTTTCTTCTGGCTGGGGCATTGCTCACCTTTGGGTTCCAGTAAGAGTCTGGTTATAGAATCAGCACATACTTTGCTTCCAAGAGGACCTCTCTTTCTCATGGCTCTCACCCTAAAGTCCCTTCGACAAGACCCCCCTCCCCAGCTTCCTCCAGGCTGGCCTTGCTTTGTGTACAGACCTGTCACCCTGACCCGTTACAACCCTTCAGTGCACATTTCAGAGCTGCCTCAGCCCTATTTCCCCCAAGCCCTGGTCCCTGGGGGTGCGACCCCCTCTTCCCACCGCCTCCCAGAGTCCCCTAATCCTCTTTCATCCCCTCTGGCGAGGTGGGCAGAGGAGGGGCCCTGCACCCCGGTTCCCATTGTCTGTGCTCCTTGAAACGTTAAAGGGATTAGGGCTGGGGGCGGGGCTGGGGCCTCAGGGATGCATGTTCAGTGGGCAAGAAGATGAAATTCCTCTTCTTTCCATCTCGTTTGTCCAGAGGGTTGGCGAGTGTGAGATAGATGGCGTGGATAAGGGGGCATCCAATTAATTCCAATTTAAACCCAATTTGGTCTCCTCCATAATTAGAACAGCAGGCATGTTTTCCTAGTGGATTATCTCTTCTGGGCAGTTGTTTGTCATCACTCTCTCTCGGCCACTGGGTCTTCCTGGACCACCTTGTCAGGGGAAGGGAGACAGAGCTGGAGGGCCAGGATTAGGCGTGGAAGGGGCAGAACCCTGGGCAGAGGGATAGACCATGGCAGTGACTGCAGATGGTTAAGTCCCATCTCAGCTTGGGCCCATCTAAGAGTCCTGCCCCATGCCTCACACTCCTTGTCCATGCCAGCAAGCACTCTGTACTCTGACAGCCATCAGTTGGGGGACAGAAGGCCCTGAAGGTAGATGTAGAACCAGAACTTGGTGACACTGACTGCTCTTTGACCCTCAGTGGCCCTTGGGCCTCTCTATTCTTTGTTTTTTTTTTTCCACCTGGCAAATAGGAACAATGATAATAGTCCTAATAGAAGATTTCATTAATAATAATCATAGCAATAATGTTTTAAGAAGCCTACAGCTAAATGATTTCAAGTAAACTCTCATGCAAAAGGGTTTTACTTGCGTCCATCTCAACCCACTGTCCTATGGAGGTGCCCTGGGGACTCTACTAGTCAGATCTTCATTGTTGTGACCAAATGCTTCATATACACAGCTTGAAGTAGAAAAGGGGTTGTGTTAGCTTGTGGTTGCAGGGGTTTTAGTCTATGGTCAGCTATTTCCAAGGAAGAAGTATCATGGCGGAAGGGCGTGGAGGAAGAGAGCTGCTTGAGTGTGACAACCAGGAAGCAGACACGGTTGGTGAGCCAGAGAAAGAGGAAGCATCTGAGAATAAGATTGTATCCTTTCAGGTTCTGCCCCTCATGACCTACTTCCTCCAGTCAGGCCCCAGTGCCAAACAGCTCATTGGCCACGAACTCTTCCCTAAATTAGTTCACCAATGACATCAGTGCCCCCGAGACCCAGTCACTTCTCAGAGGCCTCATCTCTGCCGTGACGATCAAGCCCGCAATTCACAAGCCTGTAGAGGACACTTCCTGTTGAAACCATGATAGGGGCACTAGTCAGCAACCAGAATCAGAAAACGGGACCTGCAGTGGCCTCACCGTGGCCTTGCACGGGCTTACGAGGCTCTCCAGAAACCTTACATGTGGCCCGGAGGATTCCAAAGACTTCCTGGTCATTACATGAACATGATTGAGTTCAACCACTAACTCACACGCCGTCATTCACTTGCTTTGGCTGTGTGTGCCCGTGGTAGTCTGGCAGGGTAGTTTCTAGACTGTGTTTTTGAAGTCTAAGGCCTTCACCTTTCAAATTGACAGGGAATCCCCATCTTCATTCCATTCCATAAAGAAACTGAGGCTCAGAGAAGAAAGCATCGTTGCTAAAGACCATCTCATCGCTAGAGGTGGAAACAGCTCAGAAGTCCCCAATTCCAGTTTTGCCTGCTGACCAGTCCCCATTTTGCATGTGGTGTAAACCCTGGTCTGTTTTTCTTTCCTTGTGCTGGGACTGTCCGCAGATGAAAAGTCCTCTTGCCCACACGCCCACACTGTCACCCTTTCCTTCCCTGCCCCCAGCACCAAGGCCTTAGCCACCACCCGCAGCTTCACAAATCCTCCCAGGGACGTCTGGGTAATTAGGAGATTCTTCATTTACCGATGACACTTCTCATTATCCAGAATGAACGCAGACTTGTTCTCTCCCCACCACCCAGGCAGAGCTGTTCCTCATGTCGGGCAGGATTGATGGGCCAGAGTGGGCCAGGTGCCTCCCTCCATGGGCCCTGAGACAGCTGCCCTTGCCTGCCAGAGCCTGGGTCCCATAGGCCCTGGTTCTCCTCCTCTGAGAGCTGGGTCCCATCTTGGGCAGTGCCCCACAGTAACCCCCACACAATCACAGCTTCTATAGTTGCCCTCTCTCTTATACATGGAAATGAAGGCTCAGAGAGGTCAGACCACTATGCCAAGGTCAGCAAACTAGACACACACACACACAGTGTTCACTTACATGATCAACTCAGGAATCTGTGGTTTTACTACTAAATCTAAAAGGAAAGAGAAAATACTTGATTCACCAGCAGCCAACTCATCCTTAGAGAGTATACCCAAGATGGCACCAGGGACCACTCTACCAGTGAAGTTACCAACTTGGTATCAGGTCTCTGATCTCCCCTTGGTGAGGGCTCAGTGGGAGCGCTTAGGCTACAGCCACCTGTGTGGACACTTGCCGGGAAGCCTGACCAGAGGGTCTGGATCCCTGTCTCTGACCTGTTGGCTAAACTTTGGAGCCTAGAGGCATCCTGAAGTAGCTAGGACAAGGCTGTGGGACTAGAAAGCCCTGAGGTCCTTCCCCATGCTCCGCCTTCCTGTCACTCCAAGGCATTGTAACATGCTCGAGAAGTTGTTTCCAGGAGCCAGCAGGAGCTTGGCCAACTTCCCTGGGAAGAGTCCTGTGCCTCGGAAGTGGGATTCTGGTGAGAGTGGACAGGGGGACTTCAGCTGCCGAAGCCTCTGTAAAGCTAGAAGAATAAGGCTCTTCCTGAATGAGGTTTCTGTGCCCTGAGGGAATTACTTTAGCAGCAGGGTAGTTTATATATATACAGGAATACATGTTGGAAAGCACACACACACACACACACACACACACAGACTTAGTGATATTTCTGTGAACTTCACACCCAGCGTGAAAGCTTAAAGCTGACAAGTGAAATTTAGTTAGCAGGGCGTCCCTTGCTCCCGATTTATTACTCCTTTAGGGACTCTTGCAGGCTGCAGGGCTGAAAAGCGGGTGGCAGTGAAAGCGCCTGCGACCCAGGCACAGCTGAATTATGAGCCACAATTTATAAACCATTATGTGCTATAGATTCCACCCATATTTATTGCAATCTGACCGTTTCGGTTTCAGACCTCGGCTTTGCCAACGGGGAGGGCAGTAGGAAACCTAGGGATGTGTTTGAGCCCTGGGCCTCTCCCGAGGCCACCCTGGTGGCTGCAGCCCTGGCTGAGTTGACATCCACACTCTCACATGGCCCTCTGCGTGCCCCAGTGCTCCCGCAGGGCCACCCAAGAGGCTCAGTCCATTTTGACGTGGAAGACGGGAGGAAGGACTTTGCCCCGTTGCATCTAGTTTTGTAAGCGGAATATGAGAAACGTTAGATTCTACAAAAATACATGGTATATACTTACATGGGTAGGATCCAAAAGCAGGGCAAAAGCAGCGTTCCTCTTGCTGACGTCCTACGCTGCACTGGGCACCACTCGGAGGTACTTTCTCCAGACCAAGCCGAGGAGGACGTGCCCTGTTCTTCCCGTAGGAAGTCAGGGCCTGGGGAAATCTCATCCCAGAGGCAGCACGTCATAAGAGTTGCCAATGTGGGCTTTGGAGCCAGACAGACTGAGGTTCCGGTAGTGTGTGTGTCACTGGGCAGGTGATTTAATCTCTCCCAGCCTCAGTTTCCTCAGTTAAACAAATAGAGATTATACAAGGCAACAATGGCACATGCAGCAGGGTCCATGCGTGGTAACTGTTAGCCTGTGTACAGCTGGTAAAGCAAAGGGCGAATCCGACCAGGTTGCAGGATCCCCAAGCCCCAGCATTTCACGCACCATCCTGCTGCCTCTCAAGTTGAGTGACTCGCTCAGGCCAAGAGCCAGGAAGGGGCCCACCAGCGCCCAGCCTCTTTCCTGCATTTTTCTCTCCTTGGGGATGTTACCCGAGCATCCCCTTTGTCTTTACTACCCTCCAGCTGGACTTGAGTGTGTGTGCGTGTGAGGTAGAGGTCTCTGCTTACCCCTCCATAGAATCTGCAGAATCCAGCAAGACCTGGGGATACAGTACACAGCAAGTCCTGGCCATTTGACTAGCAAAGAATGTAGAGCACCCTGGTCCAGACAGAGTTGCCCAGTTTTTCCCCCTACAGACCTTCTCAAAGCCTTTACTGTGCCCCGAGACATCTTGTGGCTCTCTGAGAAGAGCATGTAGTTTGAAGAATGTTCTAAATTATTGGTCAGAGGAGCCTTCCAGGAGAGGGACCCCTGTTCACATGAACAGGACTGGGATGGTGGCCTGGTGGATGGAGATATTTTTTGGGCATTAGGACACAATCTCTGCTTCCTACATCACTTGCTTGTGACCTTGGAAGTCCCACTTGACCTCTTGCGACTTGTAGGGTAAAACTTGGATCTATTTGGGTCAGGACAAGGCAGAGAAGAGAGGCACGTGGCAGAATGAAGATCAAATGTCCTGGGAATAGCTAGGTAGGGACCTCTGTTCCCTTAACCACCACCTTCCCCTCCCTGGGCCTAGGTTCCACATCTGTTGGGCCTGGTGGCCTTGAGGGTCTTTAGGTGCAGGGCATATGTACTTGAGTACCTGCAGGGCAGGAGTTCTGGTGCCTCTTGATCCTGCTGCAGCCCCCTACCCCCACTGCAGTCCCTACCCCAGGGAGGATGACGAAGGAGCCAGGAGGTGGCCAAAGCTTAATGTAGCTAGAGTGGATGAATAATTAATGTACAAGGAGACAAGATCTGTCTCAGAGGGACATGAGGGAGGGAGGAGAGGGACCGGGCACAAGGAGGAGGACATTGTGATCAGATTGGGCTGGGCACAGGCTCTGGAGACCACACAGCCTTGCTCAGGCTCCTGGAGAGGTGGCATCTTTTGGGAGTCATGGGCAGTCTCTGCCTAGTGAGACTTGAGGATGTGGCCCTGGGAACACAGGACTCAGTGAGAAGTCTTAGGTATGATGTAGAGGGTGCTGGATTTTGTTTCTACTACAGAATACAGGGCCTGGGGTGGGGGTCACCTGATCCCACAGAACCAATGGGTTGTTCAGATTGGGTAATCCTGGTCCAATGGCACAACAACATGGACGGTGGGAAGTAGGCGGCCTTAGAGGACCCTTAGGGAGACCAGACTAGGGAAGCTGGGATGGCCCTGGTAGCTCCCCATTTCCCTTTCACTGGGAGTGGCCTTGGTCTCTCTGATTCTTTGGGGCAAGTGAGGCTCAGCTCTATGGCCACAGGGACTTGAGTCTGTTCAGGCCTGCTGAGATCCCAGCCCCACATCCAAGGCCTGCCTGGTATGACTGACATCTGGTGGATGAGGTTAGCATGTAGAAGGGACAGCAGAGCCTGGCCCAGCCCAGGGGGTCCCCACCTACACTCAAGTGAACTTGTCCCTTGAGGTCTCCAGCATCTGGCAATCCCTTCCATCTTCCCTACCCAGGATACCAGGAATAAAGGGGGCATCAGGGCACATCAGCTGCAGCCCAGGATTGTCACCACAGACACATCAGCCTAACTCAGGAAGGGGCCTCCGTATCCATTTCCTGCCTGTGAGGCTGCGCAGCCTGCCTGTCACAGCAAGTAGGGACCGCCTCCCGTGAGCCTGCCTTCTCCAGACAGCAGGACAGGTGGTCCTCTTGCTGCCTCAGGGGTGCTGCCATCATGGTTACGTTCACTAGCTGCTGGGACAGAAGGATCTGCCAGACTGAAAGAGAGAGAGGGCTTCTCTAGCCAGCCATGGGAGCCCATCACAACCATGACTCTCTAAGTCCTTACTCTCTCTGACATGGTGTCCGAGAGTTATGGTGCCACGGCTGAGTCACCTTGATTAATCCTTGAAGTGAGTCTTTTCCCATCTTACACAAGGCACAGTGAACACTCAGAGGTGACATGCCCAGATTTGCACAACCAGGACGAATCCTGTCGGAACCCCCACCTCTGGCTCTGGAGCCTCTATTCTCAGCTGCAAGATGGTATCACCTCTCACGCTTGAATTCCACATTCATTCATTTATTAAACAAATAACTCTCAATACCTCTTCCACACTTAACTCTGACTGAGCACAAGAATCTGGGGCAACGTTAGGATATTCTGATGATCAAGCATTTGGGCCAAAGGAACTAGCATGCGCAAAGGCCCAGAGATGAGAGAAAGGGTGGTCCTGTCGGGGACAAAGAAGGCAGGCCAGGCAGTTGAATCCCTGAGTCAGAGGGAAGGCATGATCAGGAGACTGGCATGCCTTGAGGGCATGGTATGGTACCCACCCTGGGTCAACAGGGTGTCGTTAAAGGGCTTTAAATAGCATGTGACACAACTGGGCTGATGTTCTGGAAAGATCCCTTTGTCTCTGATATGTCACATGGATTGAAGGGGGTTGAGAGCTGGGTAAGGGAAAGCCACGGAATTCATTTAAGGGAAGATGACAAAGATCTGTACAAAAACCGTGAATATGTTAGATTTCTGTTGCTATGAAAAGAACCTGAGATAAACCAACCATTTAAGAGCACCAAGTTTGATTTTGGCTCACGGTTTCACAGAGTTCTGTCTGTGGTTGCCTGGCCCTGTTGCTTTGGGCCTATGGTGAGGCTGGGCATCACGGCAGAGGAAGCTAGGTCCTCTCATGCAGCCAAGCAACAGAGACAAAAGAAGAGGCTAGGCTCCAACATCCCATCCAAGGGCACGGCTCCAGTGGCCTAAATTCCTCCCACCAAGCCCCGCCTCCAAAAGGTTCCACCACCTCCCACTAGTGCCCCAGACCAGGGCCAAGCCTTAGCAAATGGGCCTTTGGGGGACATTTAAGATCCAAACCATAGCAGTGGGCATGGAGGTGACAACACAATGATAGATCTCTAATGGATGCAAAGTGTCCCTATCATACTGGCTTTGCTGAGGTGCAGGGGACAAAGTCAAGAATGAGCCCTGGGGTTCTGCTTTGGGCAACCAGAGGGCGGGTGCATCCACTTAGCTGACTCCAGACCAGGAGATGGTGCGGGCGCTTGGGGACAGGTGGGTTGGAGCTTCCTGGTGGACCTTCATGTAGAGAGTCCACTTAGTCCCAGACACATAGGGCTGCAGCTGAGAAGACAAGTGATAGTGGACGGAGAAGTCTCGTGTGCAGAAGAGCTTGCCAAGGGGCACGTGGGGTGGGCAGTAAGGTAGAAGGTGTCTTGACCACCCACACAGTCAATAAATGTCTTAGTTTCTTTTTCACTGTTGGAACACAATACCCAACACCCACAACTTAAAAGGTTTATTGTAGCTCACAGTTTCTGAAGGTCTCAGTCCATTCATGAGTGGTAAGCAATGGTGGAAGAACTTGGTGGTCACCTAGCCAAAAAAAAAAAAAAAAAAAAAAAAAAAAAAAAAGGTGTTCACAGCATGGAGGGCCAGGAAACCAAAAGAGTGAGGAAGGATGGAGCTGTCCTCCTATTCCAGGTCAAGCTCTGTGATCCAACCCTTCCAGGTCAAGCCTCAGTGACTTGCTCTTCTAACTGGGCCCCTAACAGCACAAGAAATCAATGAATTAACCCCTATAATTCAATCATTCCCCAAACATGAGCCTTTTGGGGGACATTCCACATCTGCACCCTAACAACTAACATCCTGTGCACCCTCAGCCAGGGCTTGAGAGGTGACTAAATCCTTGTTGCTTGTCATGCTGGCTTCCAGGATTGTCCTAACTACGTTTGAGTTTGTGTCTTCACGCCCATGGCTAGTGTGGAACCTCAGTCCCTCTGTCCGGGTGGGGCCCCATCTTCTCCCTGTCCTTGAGTAAAAGCAGGGCACAGCAGGGGTCAAGGCAGCCATGAATTCTTGAGTCCATGATGTACCTGGAAGTGGGACCTCTGGCTCCCAGCGTTGTGGGGCTAAACCCTTGTTGAGGATCCATCCTGCAAGCGCTCTGTGCACAGCCAGTAGTGAGGCCTTCTCTTCCCAAAGGTCTGTGGCCGTGAGGGTGGGTACAATCTGGCTGTCTGGGCTGCTGGAATTGCCACTGCCAGGGCTGCGGTAGCTGATTGCAGAGCTCATGTGAGGCTGGAGGAGGAGCAGCAATTAGCTGCTGTGGTGACAGCCTAGACAGGACTGCTAAATGGGCCCATTAGGGGGCATTAGTGAATCTACAGGTGGCCTGAGCCGCGACATCTCAGAGCCAGCCTGGACGGAGGCCCTGGGAGGCTGACCCGAGACATGTCACGGAGGGCAGGCCTCGAGGTGAAAGTTGATTTGAAAGGAGGGGGCCTCTGTCCCGCAGCCACAGCCCTCCGTGGGGTGCCCATCTGTGGTCACTCCGAGTCCACTTGCAAAGTGACGCCTGCCCAACCAGCAGATAATGGCTTTAATGGGACCTTGCACAGAGAGCACTTAACATGCTTCCCAGAGCCCTGGCCTGGCCATTAGCTCATTAGCTGAGGGCTCTGAGGCCCGATTCACAAATGGGGGAGGGGAGGGGACCCATGAAGCGACATGTTAAAGGTTAACCAGTGAGCTGATGGGAGGAGAATCTCACCAGTTCCCTTATTCAAAATCCAAGCTGGGTGTCCTTGCCCCCGAGACTCTAACGCCCCTTGAGACTGGGACTTACTCATCTCTGTTGCTGTAGGCCTGGTACAGGCAGGAGCGTTAAAAAAAATTCATCCCATAATGCTTAGTAAAATGAATCAGACACAGAGGCTGAATATCATATGGTTTCTCCAATATGAAAAAACCAAGTTGTAAAATAGTGGTGGAAGAAAGAAGATAGACTTAATGGAGAGGGAAAGCGGACGAGGGGGAAGGGTGGCAGGGTGGGGAGGGGAGGGGATGTGGCATGTCAATATCTCGGTTACCTCTTCGCTGCTGGGACAAGATACCCACATTCGCAGCTTACGGGAGGAAAGATTTATTGTAGCTCACAGTTTCAGAAGGTCTGCAAGGTCCTTTCATGGAGCGGCCAGCAACGGTGAAGGCACATGGGGGACACGCACAGCTGCCCACACGCTGCAGGTGGACACCCACTGAAGCCACAGCAAAGTGAAATGAGGAGACTCAGGCAGAGGCAGGGCCAGGCCTTCCCAGGAGGAAGTACAACAGTGTTTCTTCCTCCTCCCTTTACCCAATTCAAGCTGCCAGTTGCCCCCAACACACACACAGGATGGGAGCCCCTGCCTCACTTTCTGGCCCAGGAGTGAATAACACACACCTGAAACCTCTTCCCTGGGCAACCTCAGTCTCAATAAGTGGACACAATCTCTCCAGGCCAAACGTCTGTCGCTTTCAGCCAAGCCCCACCTCCACACTTATCCCATTACATCCAAACGCATGAAGCTTTTGGGGGACATTCCAGATCTAAATAGTAGCAATCAATAATTTAAAAAATTAGCCATGGCGCATGCTTGTAATCCCACCATTCTAACAGGCTGCAACAGGATCAGAATTTCCAGCCCAGCCTGGGCAACGTAGCACTTGAGTGAGACTCTGTCTCAAAGAAAGGGCTAAGGATGTACTTCATTGTAGAGATGTTGGGTTCAGTCCGCAGCACCACAAAGAAAAATGGTCACTGGAGAGGCAGATGAGGACCCCATCGTGGCTGTGACCCCAGCCCAGGCTCCCCAAAGCCCCACCAGCATGGGATTGTGGTCCGAGTATCCCACAGACTATGCAGTCCTGCACTTACTGCTTCCTGTGGGTCTCACCAAAAGACATAACCTCCCAGGTCCTCAGTTCCCCCGTCTGGAGAATGGGGCTGACAACAGGACCCACTAAGGGGGCACAGTGAAGACTCAGCAGCGCAGAGAGCTAGGGTGGTACTTAGCGCATAGTTAGGGGCACGGGCGATGCAGGGGGGCCGGGTCACCTTTGCTGCCATGGTTATTTTTTTTCAGTGGCGAATCATTTCCATGGCAGTTTTCATTGGGAGTGTTGGTTTAAACAAAGCACCGTACCTCCAGAAAGGTGACCTGGGGCTGGCCTTGCAGAGGCAGGGAGAATCCTGGAGGAAAACCCAGAATAGCTCACAGCAGATGTTCTAGGCATGGGGTTTTCCTACAGGACGTGCAGGGGTAGGGGCTTGGTAAACTAGTCTAGCCCAGCACTAGAGGTGTTGTGATTGCTCAGGGAGGGGCTGCTGTGTGGCACAGGGCGGCTGGAGCTATTAGGTGTAGGGGACAGCCCTGAGGAGCGGGTCTGTCTGTTGGGTTCTAAACATCCCTGCTCTCCATTGTGTGATCAGCAAAGAGCGCTTGAAGAAAAGGACACGGGTTCATACAATGGACACGCCACCCCCTTCCCAGTCACTTCTTGGTTGCTTCCCTGGCCTTGACCTCCTCTTGACCGATCATAGAGTTCTGACTGGATCTGGAGAAATAGAGACAGGGTACTTCCTCCATTGGACAATCTGGGAACCTGGGGCAGGGGGAGGCTGAATCACTTCACTCGACTGGTATTCACGACAGTCTGGTGGGAAGACAGGGACACATGGGGAGCCCAACATGGTTCTGGATACTGGCAGTGAGCGTGCTGGGCTGTGCCACCTGCCCCAGCCCTCATCAGCCCCTTAGGAAGCCCAGAGAGAAGCAGGGCAGGAGGCAGAACAGATCCATTTGGCAGATGGGGAAACAGAGGCCCACAGAGGAACTACTTGGTATGGAAAGCTCTCTCGGGTGCTGTTCATTTGTGATGAAAATCTTGAGCCACAAACCACAAGGAAACACCAGGTGACCTCTGGGACTTGGTGATGGTGTGCCCCTCAGAGGTTGGAATCTGACGCCTTTCCATGGCTGGGGATTTTCTGCAACATGGCAGAGCAGGGCCAGGCCTGCACAGGTCACCATTTCTGCTCTCTCCTACAACTACAGGCCAGTTTAAGGGTCAACTGTGGAATGGTCCAGCTTAGGGGTATACCGCACGGGTTGACTTTGTCCTTCCCAGATGACTCCTTGCTGGTTTAACCCCAAGACCAAGGGACAGGGACTGTCTCTCCTCTGGTACTAGTGTGCTGTGCCCACCTCCCCACTGGAACTGCTTCAGCCTTGATCTCTGCAGTCAATCCTGTCCCATCTCAGGACGTAGGTTGCATGTGTCCAGTGACACAGAGTGCTATGTTCCCAGACAGACCGTGAATGGGCCTGGAGTTGTCTGGGACACAGCTCAGGGGACCTGCAGGCCGCCTTCCCACGTGGCTTAAGCAAAGCCATCTGCTATGCCCTCTGCCCAGGCTTTCTCACTGCCTTCACCAACTCCCAGGCTGGGTTGTCACGCAGTCCCCAAGCAGTGGTGATGTGGGGGTGGCAGTAGCGCCTCCCTTTGAGGGTTAGGGTGTGAGCTGGAAGAAGGCCAGCACCAGGAGCCCTCGGCACTGACCTGACCCATAGGAGCACTCTGCCAGGGCCATGTGTGCATCGCATCCTCACCGTGTGCCAAGGCACCAGTGACAGGACACGGGTGCATGGTCCCTGCTCTCCTGCAGTGCAAAGTTCCTCCTCAAGCCACACAGTTGGCTCAGATGCAGCAAGCTTGGGAAGCCAGCCTCTTGTAAACAGGACCCCCACCCCACCCAGCCCGCAGGCAGAGCTGGGACCCTTGTTGGGCCCCTCACCCTGGCTCATCATCATGCCTGCTGTTCTCTCAGGTGCTCAAGCCTCTAAGCCAGCGGCTGGGGACAGTCCAGCAGAGTCCCCAACATGCTGCCCAGAGCAGGTACAGAAGAGGCGTGGAATGAAGGAAACTTGAGCTCCTGTGTTGCTCCAGGTCCCAGCCCAGTCCCCTGTGTTCATAGCGGCAGACCAGCTTGGAGGGAGGTGCTGTCTGTCTCATGGATGGAGATATCACTCAGAGAGGCCAAGCCACTTGCTATACCAGACGAGCTCCAGCTGGGACCCTGGAGTCTCCTCTCAGGAGACCCTGTGGGCCACCATGCCACCAGGCTTTGAAGCCATTGGAATACAGCAACACACCCAAATGCAGCAAACTGGCTTCCTAGTGAGAGAGCAGATGAGAGGGAAGAAAAAGGAAGAAGGTAGCAATGGCTCAGCAAAAAGGCGCCAGGCCCCTGCACCTGAGGAATGAACAAACTAGGCACATGGGCCACGGGTCTCACGAAAGCTATGGCCCTGTCTGGCATTGATCCAGGAGCCCTGGACCTCTGGCTGTAGAGTGTCCTGCCTCTCCTGTCACTGCCCACCCTCTCAGCTCCCAGTGGACATGCCCCAGGCTCAGGACTGGCCTGTGGCCTGATGGATCCAGAGGACTTATGACAGCATAGATCCTGAGCGTGGCAAGAGTGGCCCTGCTCTTCCTCGCACCCAGTTATCCCCTCTGGGGCACAACATGACAGCCTCTTCCAGGCCTGGGCTATTTTACATCTGTGTGGTATGGCCCTTACCAGGCCAGGCCAGACACCTAGTTCGTCTCCTAGTTTAGAGCCCCTGCTCCATCTTTCTTCCCTCCCCACTGTCCATCATGCTGGCCTTTGTCAAAAATCTCCAACACCTGTGAGGCACCCCACCATGTCCCAGCACATCTTTACCTTAAATGATCGCAGCAACATCCGCTCCTGTTGGCCATTCCTTCCTTCCATGAGCATGTCTTCCCTGAGGTCCCTACCTGCTGTGTCACTGCCCCTCGGTTCCCTCGGTGGTTTCTGTGACCCAGCCTCACACTGTTAGGGGCCCCAGGGCCCAGCCTCAGCTATTTTCTCTTTTCTATCCACACTCCTTCCCTCACCAATCTCATACTGTTGCGTGGTTTCGAAGACCAGCCCCAGGGATGGTGGCTTTCCTTTGCCTGGGCTAACCAAGCCATGACACTTGGCTCCCATGATACATGTGTGCTCTTTCACCTGGGCCGTGGCCCAGTAATCCCATTGTAAACTGAAAACACTGGAAGTTGAAAATGCATTAAGGATTGTGGTTGTAGCTCAGTGATTGAATGCTGGCCTACCATGCTTACAGCCCCGGGTTTGATCCCAGCATGGCCAAAAAGAAAATAAAAAATACAAGTAACATATGCAACCTACCAAATGCTGTAGTTAGCCTAGGGCCATTTGGATACTTATGACATCACTCATGGACCACAGAAAATTATCAACTTAAAAATTAGCTGCTATATTTATTTGATAAGACGTTCAATTAACTCCTAATGTGACGGCTGAAACTGCTGCTCTTTTGTGAGGGCGTGGCTAGGCTGTGGGCGGAGCATTCCCCACCCCTGGTTTGCCAGCACAGTCAACCATTGAGAACCATCTGGTACCCCATGGTCAGGTGGCAGACTGGGAGCCCTGGCTCACTGCGTCACCAGAAAGCATCAAGTACCCATCACTAGCCTCGGGAGAGGATCAAAATCCAAATTCGAAGTGTGGTTTCTACTGAAGGCATATGACTTTTGCACCATCACAAAGTGGAATAATCATAGAAGTCAAACCATCACAGCCTCAAGAGCGCCCGTGCCTGCCTGCTGTGGTCACACGAATGTGGCCCGGGTTGGTACTTCAAATCATCACGGCCAAAGTGGTGCCCTTAATACACTCATTGCCTCTGAACAGAGCAAGCCTTTCGCTCGGGGTAAATGGGGCCCCTTGCGCCCCTCTCCCCAGCCCAGGCACCTTGGGGCAATCCTGTTTCTCCTTCCTGCATCCCATCCATCACAAGAGGTGGCTCCACTCCTAAATTGTCCCCCAGCCGTCCTCTCTCCATGGCTCCTGCTACTGACCCTCACCTGGCCACTGTCATCTCTCCTGGCTGCTAGAGTGGCCTTGTCTCATCCCTCTGCTTCCCTCTGTTCACTCACTGGCACGGTGCCTTTTGCAAACCTGGAGTTGGGGTGTGTTACTGCTATCCTAACTCCTCTGTGGCTGCAATCACATCCTGAATGAGATCCAGACTCCTAAATGGAGCTGTTACAAGGCTCTCCTGGATGTGGCCAGTGGCCTCTGCGAACTTGGCTCACCTCCAGTGCCCCAGACACAGAGGCTGCCTCCTACTATTCCCTGAGCATGCCCCAGGGCATTCCCACCTGGCCTGTCTGCCAGGAGGACTCAGCGCAGCTCTGCAGCCTACCTGCCCTCAGCCATGGAGGGCACAAGCCTGTTCCCCCTGTGCACGGATGCACCTTCCGCAGAGGACTTGGCTTTCTTCTACACACAGCAGGCACTCAGTGTGTACCTGTTGAAGAAATATTCTCACCCATTGCCCAGGTGAGAAAACTGAGTTCTAAGAAAAGTCTGCCATTGTGATGGTGCCACAGCTAGGGGCTCCTGAGCAGGCCCAGGTCTCCTGCATGGCTTGCCTTTCTCCATCTAGTCTAAAGGGCTGGTGGCCTGGGCAGCGCCTGCATCCTCCGTGGGCTGCCGGGGGTGCTGGGGAGCAGACGCCGAGAGCCCTTGTGCCATGCCCACAGGCCCCTCCTCGTGTCCTAGCATCTATCTGCCTGCGGTAGATGCTCAGCCCCAGGACTTCTCCTTCTCTTCTCTCTTTCTCTCCACTGGGTCTTTTTAGGCAGTAATTACAGCCAAAGTGGACAATCTGTCTTTTTATTTTTAGGCTTTGACGATCAGATACCAGGCCCTGGACAGCAAGTCCTGCCTAGAATAGGCGGCCGAAGCCCAGGCAGCGTTCTGCAGGCACTGTCGGGAAGCTGGGCTGTTGGGTGGGGCTGGGGAAGTTGGTGCAAACACCCTTGCAGTGGCTGGGGCATGGAGAGAGCCTGTCTTCAGGGTGTGGAACACCAGGATCTGGCCACTTCTGCACGGTGACCTTGGGCAAGTCCCCGGCCCTCTCTGTGCCTCCCTGTGGCCAGCAACAATGGAGTGTAGGTAGGGCTCAGGGAGAAGGCGTGGGCTGGGAGGGAAGCTCTTCCTGCCGTCCATCCTGTGCTGAGCGATGCCGGGAAGGATGAGCTCGCCCCGAGGGGCCACCTGGGTGGACTGTCCTGCTGCTGAGTGATGGTCCTTCCGACCTTTCCTGTTCCCTCCACCTCTTCCTGTGGCCTTCATATTTTCATTGTACCAAGGATATATCTGGCCTATCCTTCCTCCCAAGTTGCCCCCACCTTGCTCTCCTGTGGGCTTGGGGCTCAGGGGACCATGCCACGGCCACTGGGTCGACACACAGGAGGCGCCAGCCCCAGGCCTCTGGCCCCAGCAGGCCCAGCTGTTTCCTGGGGAGCCCTGGCTGCCATCCAGTGGCCCAAACTTGTTGTCCTCTGTAGGTTGTACTGGACCATTTATCAAGGGCCCATGTATGTGGCCGCTCACACGTTCACTGACTTACTTAACATTCTAGACTTAAACCTGTCTTAGGGAGGGGGCTGGCCATGGCAGTGAGCAGAGAAGCAGCTTCCTTTCTGGTCAGGGGAAAGAGGCCACTACCAGACCCAGGCAGAAAAGTTTCAAAGGGACATGGGTGCTGTGAAGACAAGGTGAGAAGCCAGTGACACTGGGACATGGCCAGGGGTGGCTACTCCTGATCTGGGTGTGGGGCATCTGAGCTGGGACTCACACATGGGAGAAAGGGTGGCTTTAGAACCCTGAATCCCTGGAACTGCTGGAAGGGGTCTGGGAGAATGGCTCTGCTGTTGAGAGGCCTCACTGGTGGCTAAGAACAGGCTAGTCACTTTCCTTTGAAGACTCAGGACTCAGGCTCTGTCATTCTCCCTATCTAGAGCCAAGAAAGCCTCTGAGCTTTCGGAGAAATCTGAGGTCAAGTCCAAAACTTCACCAAGCCAACTCCTGTGAGGAATCAGGTATGCACCTGCCACAGTGGACCCACTCCCTTGCCCTGTGGGAATTCTGTCTGGAATCCCACAGGGCTGTGCGGAAGGCTGTTGTAGAGAGGTGACCCATGTAGGTGAGGCTGGGCCTGACCAGGCCACATAGTCAATCAGAGAGACAGGGAGCTGTCTTAGTTGGGGACGCTTCCCTCTGCCCTGCCTTCAGCAGACAAAGGCTTAGGAGAATGACAGGGAGGTGTCAGGAGGGACACCGTTCAGCAAACTGCTAGGGCCTCCAGGGGCCATAGGGATGTTGGGGTCACTGAGGCCAGAGTGACGGGAAAGAGCCATAAAATAGGATGAGGTATAATCCCCCAGCCCCAGCCCAGCTCTGCGCTAGGAGCCTGGCTCCACCCTAGAAACCCTGATTCCCTGTTCCCCAGTGCTGGGATTTCTCAGAATTTCTCTCTCAGGCAGGGCTCGGGCTGGGCCAGGGATCTGGTGACTGACTCACGCAGGCCTGGCCTAGAGGCCATGGGCACCACTGACTGCTCAGGGGCCCAGGGTGGGTACTGGGGGTGGCGGTGAGGGTGCTATTTCTGAGTACCGAGTGGCCTTTGGATCCCAGCCTTGAGCCTGCTGAAGGGACCTGCCTTATCCTCAGGAAGATGGAGTTTCTGCTTGTGGCAAAGTTCCCTCTCCACTTACCACAGCTGCACCAGAACCTTGAGTTTGTAAGACTTGGGCCTCTAGCAATTGTCTCTCCAATGGGTGCCTGTCCCATGTTCTCACTGAATTTTGTGCACATGTGTGTATGTGTACATGTGCCTGTGAGCAAAGTTGGGTAGGGAGACTCCTAGAATGGGAGGAACCCACAAGTTGCATCCTGTCCCCAATTCTTGTCACGCTTCAGAAATCCCCTCCACACCGCCTCTGACCTATGTCTCCCAGGATGGTCCACCTGTGACAAACACATTCCCTCCACGGGCAGTTGTCACCCAGTGGGATGCACTGAGGTAGAAAGTCTGTCCCTGTGCCTTCTGGCTGCCTCCCTCAGCCCAAGTTGGGGGACAGCTTGCCGGGGCGGATGCCATTACGGCAGCCTGCTCTCTCCAAGGAGCCTGGACAGCCCAGTCTATTCAGCCTGTCTCTTGCTACGTGAGTCCTCTCTCCCCAGCCAAAGCCTCGCCAAGACCAAGACCCCTTTCTGACATGGAGAAAAAGTCTAGGACAGAGTCTAGCTGTGACAAGAAATGTCAGCCGTTCTCACAAGAAATACTGTTCTCACCACCGTGACCATCCGCATGGCTATTGTGGGTTCACAGGGACCTCGTGGCTCTGCTCCTCTGTGGCCAGGCATCAGCAACGGGGCTCAAGATTCTGGGGACTGTTCGAACTATTTAAGCGTGAGATCCTGTAAATCCTTCCTACCCACGAGGCTCCCATTTTATAGATGAGTAAACTGTGGCACAGAATGAGAAAATAACCCTTCTGAGGCCGCGCAGCTGGACATGGCAGAGCCAGAGCATCTATGTGAGTCTGTGTTTCCAACCACCATTTCCTGCTGTCTCAAATACTCAACAAGAAAGGTTTGGCCTCTGGTGTCCTTTATGCAAGGGAGACAGAGGTGCATTCTCAGGACATATTGCCCACCACTGAGCCTCCAGGGCTGGATGGCGGTGCAGGCCAGTCATCTCAACATTCTGGGTGGCTAGGGTGGAAGGGTTACAAGTTCAAGCCCAGCCTGGGTGACTTAATGAGACCTTGTCTCAAAAATCAAAACTAAAAAAACGAGCTGGGGATTTAACTTCGTGCAAAGACCCTAGGTTGAATCCCCAGTACGCCACCACCCCCCATAAAAAGGGATGGCAGCCGAGCTATCATCAGGCCCACCCTCCTGTGTCCCCAGGAGTCCCAGAAGTCCAAACGCAGCCTTTTGCACACGGTGACTTTGCCTTGTGTCCCTCTCTTCCAGAAAGGCGTGAGAGGAGGGGGCTAGGGAGAGGAGGGGCCCGTTCTAGGACAGGACCAAGAGCTGTCTGCTCAGCTCTGGAAACATGTCCCCGTCACGGAGTGACAGTGCGCGCCAGCACCTGTAACCGCTGCCCTGTCGGGGCTGTCAGCGGCGCTGGAACCCGCACACACACGCACACGTGCGCGCGATATTAAAGTCATATTTTTGGTTGCTGGAAAGGCGCGGTTGTCACTTCCTCTGCCCCAGGCAACCCGCTGGCCCGGCTCCCCTTTTACTTCCCCGCCCTACTGTGGAGCGCCATCCGCTTGTATTTATATAGATAAATCGGCCCGGCTAATTAAAGTTCTCTTGCCAGAGAGTGAGGGAATTAATAAAAGAAGTTGGAATAGCGCCAGCTGAGAGCTGGGGCGCAGGGGGGCTGGAGCCAAACCCGCAGCGCTGAAGGAGGCCAGAGGGTCCGGCAGACGCGAGCTACCTCCACCTCCTGGGGGGCCCCAGGGGGCCGGGACCCAGGAATGGGGACGCGAGGACACGGCCCCAGAGGGCTGTGTTCACTGCATGTCACCTGCTGCGCTGCCCCCGTACCTTCTCTGACCCTCAGGAGGGGACAGGGCGGGGCTGGGCTTAGAGCACCAGGGCTCCGAAGCCACCACAGACTGCCTGGCTTTGCCCACCAGCTCTACTACTTATAGTCAGGAACCCTCGGTGAGTCATTTTATCCTCCCGTGCCTCAGTTTACACTCATAGTGGTCAAGGACTAGCAGGACAAAGACAGGACTCCAAAAAGCCTGCAGAGGGAAAGCTGAGAAGGGACTTGGTGTCACTTCCAGGAAAGAGACAGGTCCTGAGGGCAATTCTGTCCCCTCTGCCCAGTAGCTCCTGGGGCTTTGGAGAGCCTCCTCCCTCTTCTGACTCAGCTGTAGCAGCTGGGCAATGGGCTGGCACACAGATTTCCGGCACACAGAGTCTTAGGTAGCCTGGTACACACACACAGAGGGATGCCCAGCTGTGTCTGTGGAAACCGATGCCCAAGTCACGGGCTTTTCCAGAGGATCCACCCCTGGACCCTGACTGGTGACACCTAGGAGGAGCTACAGGGCCCAGGGCCTGGAGCAGTCCACAGCAGGGCTCTGAGCAGAGCAGGGTCAGCCAACACTATTCTTAGCCGTGTGCAGAGAAGCTCATCATGAGTGCAGAGGGAGGAGCTGCTGGCTTTAACCCTATGTTGGCCACAGTGCCACACAGAACCAGAGAAGAATCCACTGGCCCCGAAGGGGAGAGGCCATGGCGGAGCTAGGGGAGGAGAGAGCTACAGCCCGAGTGGTCACCCTTGGGGTGTGCTCATGGTGAGCACCCACAGACACATGCAACAGCCCAGCCCTGGAGCAGGACCTGATAGGAGGCAGGTGGCCCTATAAGGGTTCAAAGGCTCTGCTATCTGTCTGCCTGTCACTCTAAGAGGAAGTAGGGAATCCTGGTCACAAGTAGGACACCAAATCCAGTCCCGTGTAGCTGGGAACCAAGCACAGCCCCTTCTAGCACTCAGGATCTTTAAATGTAGCAAAACCCCAACAACCCCTCTGTTCGTGCATTTTGTGACATGAATTCCACAGCTGGAACTCCACCAGAGTCCAAGGCCCTGGTTGATCTTGGTATCCTGTGACCACCAAGGCACCTATCTTTGCCCACCAGAAGACAAGACTTCGCCCTACCAAGGCGTTTGCCCCATATTCCTATTGAATCCCACGTGTCCCATGGTGCATTGTGTTTGATGCAGTGAGCTGGTGGATCTGTCTGTGAGGAACTGGGGCGCAGGTTAGGCTACGCTGCAGTGCTGGGTGGGGTGAAACGAGGTGGAAAGATCTGGAGAGAGATCATGACCAGAGGAGCCGTAGGGTGTCCTTAGCCTGTGAGGGGGGCAACATAACATCTGCAGGGGCACCCACGGGCAGACACGTGCCTTGGAGGAGCCAGGAAGACCAGCCCTCCTGCCTGCTCCCCTCAGCTGTGCCCCAGCTTAGGTCTTTGCTCCTCATAGAACTATCCCTCCTAGAGGCCAGGCACGCCCTCTCCTTCCACCCGTGGGTTCCCCCAGCAGGGACCCTTAGAGCTCAGTCTGTGCTTGCTCATTCCTCCTGCCCATCTAGCCTTGAGCTGACCTCCACCTACAGCCCCGGTCTTGCTGGCCACTGATTTCCGTTGTAATTAATCACTGCTGATCTCCAGTGTGACTTCCCCTTCCTGGCTCATTTGCCTAAAGAAATGAGTTGCTTTGTAGGGGAAAAGCAAATGCCTCCCAGTTCCAGTTCTCTTTACTGTCTCCTGTCCTGAGCCTCGGAGACACGGGAGCCGGCATCCTCTGTGGGGCGGAGAAGGCTGCGGGGAGACCAGCCTCAGTTTCCCCATGTGGGTCAGGATAAGCAATTCCCAGTGGATCCTGAAAGTGCCTTGGAGCCTGGTGATGAGGCTCCACTCATCTCCCCTCCCCAACTCCTGCCCCTGAAACGCTTTGTAAAGCCAATGAGCTTCCGGTTCCCAAACTAAATGGCCTCGCGTGAGGAAACACCCAAACCACGCAGTATAGGGCATAACTCATGGTCCAGACGGTAGTAGAGGGTTCTCTGCAGGGAGAGGCTGTGGGGAGGGAAGGGGGCTCCATGGGAGAGGCTCTCCGGCTGGCACTGCCCCGGAGGGGGGCGGTCTGCAGGGTAAGCCCAGCATGCGCCAATCTCCTTGTCAAGATCACAGGATCCCAAGTATATCCCATGCCTGCCCCGGGGGACCCAGCTGGCAGAAGTTCCTGGGTACTGGGTGGACTTCATGCAGCAATGGGTTGGGGGTGGGGATCCAAGATGAGATAGGCCTGGTGCAAACCCACCAGCAGCTACACCAGCACAGGCAAGGGCAATGGCTCTGAGGCTCAGTGTCTCCACCTAGGGCGTAGGGGAACAGTGGCCCTTACCTTCAGAGGTGCTAGAGGATGTAAGGATCTTGCAGATAAAGCGCTCAGCATAGTGTCTGGCACCTGAGAGGCACCCCAAACGTTCCTGTCATTATCTGGTCTCTTGCCTTAGGATGGGATGCAAACAATCGAGAGGCAACATTCCAGAATGGCCTTGAGTTGACACTAATTTATTTTTCAAAAGTAAATTTCATGCCAAAGCCGCTAGTCTGCTGTTGCCAGTAAGTGTGACAGGGAAACCACGACCCAACCGGGGGTCTGCCCCAGGCCACCAGCTGCAGAGAGGAAACCCCACCCTGTGCTGAAGTCCTCAGTTCTACAAAGCCCAGTCTCCCTGGTGCTCATGTTGACTAGCCAGCCTGACTGCAGGGGGGTCACCAGGACCTGCCAGTCCTGAGATGCAGCGCAGCTAGCAAGAGCCTGGTACTGGACCGGGATTCTGCCCACACACCTGCCTGCTCTGACCCTGACCCCGAGGCGGCCCTCCTCCCCCAACACCTGCATCCCAGGTGTTGAGTCTCTGCAAGCTGGGCTCAGGGGTCCCAGACCTGGGAGACAGTAAGGAAAGGAACGCAGCAGCATTGAAATTGGACCGGAAGACATTCAGGCAGACGGATCTCTGCCAGGGAGTTATGTCCTCTGTGCCCCCTGCTCATGAAGGACTGTGGGAGCCAGCAAGAGCAGAGCTCTGGGTCAGGGTCTGGGCACAGGTCTTGGCTCTGCGGTGGAACTCGGAGCACTCCTTCCTGCTCTCTGCTGCTCAGCTAGCCAGCCGAGCTGGCTCTAGAAGAAAGAGTTGGACCAAGGCTGCCCTGTGATTTAAGAGCCCTTCCAGATGAAACAGCTGAGAAGCTATAACCACAGACGCTGAGGAGAGGCACCTGGTTAGAAGCAGAGACAGCTGGGAAGGTGGACAAGGTCTGGCAGGCAGGAGCTGGTCTTTCCTGTTCGTGAAATTGAGCTGTTTCTCTTCTCCTGTAGTCTGGCACAGCGGAGGAGATGACGGTGGCTTCACCATTTACCAGAAACTTTCATCTGGCTGAAAGAGACCTTAGGATCATCTTAGGCAATCTGGTTATGGCAGCAGCCTGCCACCTTCAGTTGGGCAAGTTGTTCACTGTGCAAGGGTGCTTAGCTAAGGAGCAACTTTGGGCTGGAATCCAGCCAGCCACGACCCACAGGCCACGCTGCCCAATACTCTGCCAGTAGACAGAGGCATTAGGTGGGGACAGTGGTGTCACAAGGAGGCCATCCTGAGGGCTGCAGCCAGCTTCGGTTGGCAGGACAGACACAAGAATAGCCTTCCTCATTCCAAACTCCTCATCGAACCTCCAGGGACGTGGGGTTGGTGAGTGGTTGAAAAAAAATCAATATACTCCAAGTGCTCTGAGCTCCTTGAAGATAAGCTCTACAGCAAAGAGGGTGATAAAGGCTGGGGCGCTTTCTCTGTGGCACTAATATGGACAGGGGACAGGCTAGGTGTCTGGAGCGTGCGTGTTAGCAGCCGGCGGCCCATCAACCCTCCATCTGTACAGGGCCGTGGTTCAGGTCAGCCTCATCTCTGAACGCCTCCATATTACCCCCGGTGAGCTGCACGTCATGGAAGCTCCATACATGTTTCCTTGCCGTGTGTGGAACCCTCTGTATATTCCCATTGTCATTGTCCTCTACTCTGTTCCCTCTATATACACATGGACTAACACCCAATGTGGACTGAGTCTACAGGCCAGATTCAAAGTCAGCCTCTGCCTTCTGCCCCTCCCTCCAGACCTCAGTTTCCCCAGGGCCATCACGAGGCCTTGGAAAAGCTGGGCAGTGAGGTGCCATGTCCATGTGCCTCCATGGAGCCCCCTTTGTCTCTGAAGGAGCCAAGATAAAACGGAGCCTAATCCCCACAGGGAGACCAGCTCTCTGCCTGAGGGGCCGAGGGCACAAATTGGGCCGTCGCATTGCATTATTTCCGCCAGGTTGGGCCCCACCATCTCACCTCCGAGTGGGGACAGCCACAGGGCTATGCGCGGTGGGGGTGGGGGACCCAAGCCTCCACCAGGCCTCCTGACTCCGCCATCAAAGGCGACGGTCGAGGGAGGGGACCGGGCCAGGGAGGATTTTTAATGACCCCAAATCCTGGCAACTCATTACGCCTCTGATAAGGCAATGGGAGCTGTCACTCCCAGATGCCGCCGAGGACTCCCCAGAGAAATTTTGCTGCCTTCTTGCTAATCTTCTTATAAACATTGTTATTTATTTTTTCTTATTTTATCCGACATGTGTCAAGCAGGCCCTGCTAAGCCTGTGATATCTCCGGGGAGGCTGGGACAGGTTAGGCTGTCATCCCCCAGCCCTACCCCTCCCTGTCCTGGGCAGTGTGACCCCCACAGGCCTTTCTCTGGCCAGCCAAGGTTCTGTTCAGATTGGCAGCTTTCTGATGCCCTCAGGAGTTGGGTCTTGAGCCAGGAGATGCTGGGCAGCTGGGACCTGGCTCCTGAGTTATTGGCACAAAGGCTGTGCCAACTTGGGCTGGTTTAGTTGGGGGACTGTATAGCCCTGGCACCGGGCGTATCAGCCAGCTGCACTGGAAACCCCATACTTACCCTGGGGTGGGGGGAGTTGGTTAATATCCAATGTGGCCTCCACTGTATACGCCACTGGTAAAGCCACCATGTCTGAACCACTGCGTTCAGCTTTTTTCACACTTCAGCTCACCTTCCTTCCCCAGGAAGTCGGTCCTGATGTCCCGCCCACTTGTAGGTGAGGAAACTGAGGCCTGAGTAGGTTGATTGGCATACCAGATGTGCCCAGGCAGACAGGGGCAGCAACCTGGGTTCTGTACCCTAGTGCCAGTGGTCTGGCTAGTGCTGAGCTTGCCTCAAATTCCATGAAAGGCCTCCTTTGAATGTTCTAGGAATCCTAGGAAAGAGCCAAACCTGGGGGCCTTCTCCCTGGTTCCCAGATGGAGACACAGGCTCAGAGGTGGCTCGTGGGTTGCTCAGGGCTCCCCTTCTGGGACTAGAACCCAGGTCTCCTGTCTTCCAGGTGAGAGTTCCTTCAAGAGGTCCTGGGACAGTTCCTAGATAGTATTTCCTGGATTTTGTCTAGTAATATATGTTGTATTGAGATCCAGTGGCTGTTTGAACCCAGAATGAGGCACACATTCCCACATTTCTTTTTCTTTCCTTTCTTTTCTCTATTTTCTGTCAATAAGGATATGGAACCCGGAGATTTTGTCACTGAGCTACATCCCTAGACGGGGTCCCAAAGGTGCCAAGTTGCCCTGCTTGGGTTCAAGCTTGTGATTCTCCTGCCTCAGCCTTCCCGAGTGCAGGGACGATAGGCCTGTACTACCACATCTCGTGGACATGTGTTTCTTAAAAATATTTTAAAGTAACTTCAGGTTTCCAGAAGAGGAGCTTCTTGCATGCAGGAGCCTTGCTCCCCTAACACGGGCAGCATTGACCCCTCGGCGAACCTCCAGTGTCTCTAGCCTTTCTACTGGTGGGACACCATGGCTTTTACTGCGGGTTCCTGTCACATCCCATCAGGATATACACAACAGGATAATCCTGGTGATGCTGCCCTTGGTGGCTCTTTTAGGCGGTGCCTTGAAGGTTTCCCCAGTGCAGCTCTGCTGGGCAAAGCCCAGTGTCTATTCTTAGAATCAAGTTGCTAAGTCTAGCCCACACCAGAGAGGAAGGTTGCTTTGCCTCTTTTTCTGCATCACTGAGTTTGTGGAAAGATACTCAGACCACTCTGGTGATGAGTAAATGTGTGGCGGGGACCCTCGTGGGCTTCACATCCTGCTTCTCCTTAAGTTTTGTCCACCCCCTTAACATCCAGCCATGGGTCCTGCCTGCAGTCATTCCTACTGTGGTGGCCTGACCGTTGTGCCATTTCTCTTGTTGCTTCTACTTTATTTGTTGGAATGTGATGCTCTTATCCGTTAGTATGTCCCTCAGATTGTCCCAGGTTTGGCCCTTGGGGGCACCTGTGCTACTTTCAGGTACCACACAATACTGTCTCTAGATCTATTCTAGCAAAATACCTGCCTAGCCTAGAATCAGCCATTTCTGTCCAAGGAGCCCTGGTCCGTATTATTGGCCAATGATATTTAGAACCCACAGTCTGGGTGTTAGGAAGGCACACTTTTTGTTGTTGTTTTTTAAGAAAAAGACAATTCTTACACCGAAACATACCTGAAAATGAATTGGCATCAAGTGTAATCAGGTGTCCTGTGCCTTCGCGGCTGTATATGTTTATGCAAACATACCTAGATGTCTATGAGATTCCATGGAATGACCTTTTAAGGTCATTGCCCTGGAAAGGGATGGTGCTTTGTGTTCCAATCTGTATAACTGGTGCTAGAGTGCCACTCTCCAGCTGACCTCTGGCACCAACCTCCAACTTTTTATCTACACACTCAGGCTTTGCTCGCCAAAGAATTGGACATGTCTTCAAAATGTCGACAAACCCTTTGGGAAATATTAAATCATGATTTAATGATTCTCCCCAGGTTTCACTCAATTATAAATGTAATATTCTTGACATTTTGCTTCACTCTCATGAAAGTTCTGAGACTCCAGAGACCAGAGAGAAAGGCCCAGAAGCAAGGGTGGGCTCGCACAGGCGCTAAGGCAGGCACAGCCCTTCACCTTATGGCTAGCTCTCCGCGTCCAAATTGAAAATAGTGCCAACAAATGAGAGACCGATGGCTGTCGTGGTGAATCCTTCCAGCTCGGTCTGCGTGCACCATGTTCCCACACACGATCACCCCTAATCTGGCTCCAACGTCAACAGCCGAGTGACGAGCAGCGCGTGGACTCCTCTCTCTGGGCCTTAGTGTTTGATCTGCACAGTGGGTGCCAGTTCCTTCCCCTAGGGCAGTGGTCTCCAGTCCTTTTGACAGCAGCGACTGATTTAGTTGCAGACTGTTCTCCCAAGGACAGAGGTAAGGGTACTTGATATGTACTTGGCTGTTGGAGCATAGCTTTGAAGGGCAGCGGCTGCAGGAGGGGAGCAAGAGCAAAGCCCCACCTCCTGTCAATCAGCAGCGGCATTAGAACCTAACAGGAGGGAGCTGACAGGAGGCGGGGCTTTCCTGGAAGCTCAGTGCCTGCTCACCACTCACCTGTCCTGCTGGCCTGGTCTTTCCAAGGGCATGAACTAGTGCCTCTCTGTGCCTTGGAGGTTGGGGGCTACAGTTCTAGGAGTTACCATGATGATCCTGACATGAATTGAGTGCTTAAGTCGGTGCTTGATGGATGCATAGTGATGGTTAATTAGTAACAACAACAAGTATATTAACAAAGATAGAGTTCCAAAGACCAGTCAGCAGGAATGGGATTAGGGTTGTGTTGCACAGATTTAAAATGAAAAGAGAAGTCTACTTTAACTTTTTTGCACACCCATATTTTAAAAATATACTCTATCTTTAGAGAAGTTTATATTCCCAGAAAAATTAAGCAGATGGTAGCGAGATTTCCTCTATTCCCTATGTCCCCCTACCTACAGGTCCCCATTGCCAAAGCCACCACTAGAGTGGTACCTTCTTTGCAGGCAGGGAACCTGTGTTGACACATTCTAGTCACCCAGAGTACATCATCAACATTAGGAGTCCCTCCTGCTGCTGCACATTCTGTGACACATATAATGACATGTGTCTGTAATTACAGTATCCTACAGAGTGATTTCATTACCCTAAAAGTCCTCTATGCTCTGCCTAGTCATCTGTCTTAGTACTTTTTCATTGCTGTGACTCAGTACCTGGTATCTAGAAATTTAGGGGAGGAAAAGTTACTTCAGCTCACAGTTTCAGAAGGTCACATTCCATTCAGGGGCAGCTGGCAGCAATGGAAGAACATGGCAGAGGCAGAGGTGGAGGCAACACCTCACAGCATCATAAACAGGAAGCCAGATCCCATCAAGTCCAGTCTCTCCCCAGAGGGGGGAAAAAAAAAGTTGTAACGATCTTTCTTCTTCCTTCCTTTTATACAGTTCAAACTCCCAGTTGGCCCTCCCACATCCGGGTGGGTGTTCTTCCCTCATTCGCTGGCCCACAAATCACTCACACTCTAATCCAGGCTGGCTCCTAATTGCCTAATGTAGGCGTGGCTCCTAAACTCTAATCCAGGAGTGGTTCTTAATTGCCTCAGGTTGACATAGTATCTCCAGTGGTCACATCGTCCATCCCTCCCTAAATTTCTAACGACTGATCTTTCCACTGTCTCCACAGTTTCCCCTTTTTTGAGAATATGGTTTAGCTAGAATCATACGTGACCTTTTAGATTGGCTTCTTTCGTTTAGTAACCCGGAGAGAGTTTCCTCCATGAGTTTTTAGTGGCTCAATAGCACATTCATTTTTAGTGCTGAATAATACTCCATTGTCCTAGGATATCAAAGTTTATCCATTCACTTCTTGAAGGATATCTTGGTTGCCTGAAAGTTTGGCAACTAGTACTGAGACTGCTAAAATATCTCCATGTAGGTTTTGGGGAGGGCATAAGTTTCCAGTCTTTTCAGATCAACGTCGAGGAGTGTAATCACTAGATTGTGCAGTAAGAGTACACAGCTTGCTTGTGGAAACTGCCCAACTCTCAAATTGGCTGTACTGATTTGCATTCACAAGAGCAGCACACAAGAGCTCCTGTTTCTCTTGTCGCCACCAGACACTGGTGCTGCCAGCATCTTGGAGCTTGGCCATTAAGTAGGGTTATGGTGGTATCTCATTGTTGGTTTAATGTGCAGTGCCCTCAAGATGCATGATGTTCCACATCTTTTTCTATATTTAATTATCACCTGTCTGTCTGCTTTAGTCAGGTGCCTATTCAGGTCTTTTGCCCATTTTTTACTTGGCTTTTTTTTTTTTAGTTCTAAGTTCCTACAATACGTTTGGGATCATAGGTGTCAGATCCTTCATTTGCCAATATTCCCTTCCAGACTGAGGTGCTTTCCTCATTCTCTTGGTAGCATCTCTTGTGGAATCGAAGGCTTTCATTTTAATGAAATCCTGCTTATCAATTATTTTCTTCATGGATGGTGTCTCTGGTGTGACATCTAAGAGCCACTGCCATGCCTAAGGTCATCTCGATTTTATCCTATGGTATCTTCTAAGAGTTGTACAGACTTGTGTTTGCACTTAGATCTATGATCCACTTTGAGTTAATTTTTTGAGGGGTGGAGATGCAGTATCAGGATTTGTCTTTTTGCGTGTGATAGCCGTAAGTAGTTCTAGCACTCTTTGTTTAAATGGCCACATTTGTTCTGTTTACACAGATTTTCATCTTGGAGTTTTTGAGAATGTCTCTGTACAGCATCCCCCACGTCCCTAAATGTCCACCCACCTGTAGCACTGCTCCAGTAGAGAAAGACCCTCTGAACAAAGGCCTGGGACCGGGCAGCCAGAGCCCTCGATGGGGAGGACATTTCATCCAGTGTTCCCTCAAGGTCAAGGACGGGGCTGGGTGCTGAGCCAGGGCTGCTGGGGGGTGGTTCTTAGTGCAGGGCTACTGAGGAGTGGCCAGTCTCAGGTTAGAAGGAAGAGGCCTGTATAAGGGAGATGGCAGCCTCTGGCCCTCACGGGGGATTAGTGCAGAGCCCAGGTCAGGCAGCCCATGATCAGGTGCACAGCACATTTATCATCACTTTTGCACCCTCCCTTTCCAGAAATGTGGGCAGCCGCTTATCAGGCTATACCAGGCCTGGCCAATTAAACACGTGCCTTGTCACCTCCCCTCACAGGGTTTAATTTGGTGCTCCAGGTTCTCAGTGGCCCAAGGGAAAGGGGAGGCAAGGATTTCACTACAAGCATTGCCCAGGGAAGCCAGGGCTACAGACACAGAGCTGCTTCCCACTCACCCTAGTCACTATCTCAGAGTGGGACCTACTTCTGGTCTTGTTCCTGAGGCCCAGAGCGTCTTTACCCATCAGTGAAATGGACAGACAAGACCCACTTCTCCCTGGCGACACAGCCATGGCGCTCCTGTCCAGGTGAGGCTGGGAGGGCTTGCTGACGTGCAGCTGGAGAGCAAAGCCTTCCTCCCAGGACCCATCTCCCGATGGCCATCTGTGGCCTGTGCATCTCAAACTGGTTGCCATATTGACCCCTTCCCAGCCATGACGTCTCTTTCAAACCAAGACAGGTCCACAGAGCTGCCACCATGGCTGTCCTAAGATGCGAGGCCCCTAAACACCCTCCAGCAGAGTGGCCAGGGCTCCCAGTTCAGAACATCTTACCAAGACAGTTTCCTCACTGGGCTCTGGGAGGTGGTGTGAGGCGATGCTATAAAGTGATCGCTGCCATTGGGAGCTAACAATTAGTTGCTGGGCCTTGAATTACTGCTATCAGCAATGGAGGCCTAAACTCATGCCCTGTCTACCCATCCCTGACCCCTGGAGCCCATCGAAGCAGGTCCCTAAGGTGGGCTCCCAGGCCCTCCCTGGGACACCTGGACAAGACTGCTCTCTGAGGATGCAGGCTGGGGAAAGCCCACTCTTGTCACTTGTGTTTCTTCACCTATGTTCCTTTCTGAGTGCCAAGCCCAGAGAGGGCCAGGAACTCTGCAAACTCTTGGATCCCAGCTGGGACACTCTCTAGAGGAACCAAAACTCTTGATGGTCAAAGCTCTCACATCAGTGTCTCTGTAGCTACTGACCACAAGATGAGCTTGTCCACCTGGGCTGGACATAGTGTCCCCGGAGTATGACATTCCTTTTCTTTATGTCTCAGAGAGGATAAATGGTAGACTAGAATCCAGCAAGTCATAGCAATTGCAAAACCAAGCAGAGCAACAGCCTTGGTTTGTACGCAGTACACACCTGAGCCTGTACACACTTGAGCCTTATGCCCCACAGGCTCATACTCGTTCACACAGGCATACCCCAAGATGCGCTAAGAGCATACTCGGACTGTCATACTCATTGCCTTACACACTGACACTAAATCTCACAGACACCTACTTTTACATGCATGCTCACAATTATTCTTGCTCACACATGCACAGTCTCCCCAGTGTATACTCACAGGCATGAAGCACACATTCACACACACACACACACACACACACACACACACACACACCCACCCACCCACCCTCTGCATGGTGCCTGGAACTCAGCTCCACACAGCTGAGATTCCCACACAGCTTCTCCCCGCTTGCACCTCTCCCTCCGCGGCTGACAACTTCCAAGCAGCTCACACCCACATTCCCTAGAGAGATCTCCACTGCTCAGCCTCCCTTGTCACCCCCAGGGCCCCATGAAGCCAACAGCAGTATACATCTTGGGTCCTAGCCAGCACCCCATGTTGGCCGAATGCCATTTACATGACAGGCACAATGAGTCTCTAGACTACTTCTTCTATAGAGCAATAGCCCACGGGCAAAGAGCAGCTGTCCTGTGTTCTGTGCATGGCACTCAGGAGGATGCAGGCTCATGGGATCCAGTCAGATGATCACATATGATAGACACAAGCACATCTTCACCCAGCTCTTGCTGGCCCGCATTCTGCTGGTGGCAGAGCCTGTCCCAAACCCTTTCCTCCACACCGTCAACTGTGCATATCTGGGCACACCTCTCCAGGAGTGATCCAGGAGGGGGACAGCCAGCTCTGGGCTAGCCCTTGTCTGTCTCCTATGCACTGAGAAGACAACAAGGGCAGCGTGGCACCAGGAGCAGCTTTGGGAAGACTGTGAGCTGAGCACCCAAGGTGTGCCCTCAGGTAGCCCTCTGCAACCATGGCCCACAGCGTGAGAGGCTACAGTTTGCAGGGCTTCACAAAATCTACCTGTGAAGCTCCCATGCTGTAGAAAGTCTTGCTTGCCAACCCTGGGGACGTGCCAGCCTGGGGCAGGGCTGCAGGTGGAGGGAGAGCCACAGCCTAATCCAGCCGAGGTCCTTCTGGAGCCAGTTTTGGGCCAGCGAAGGAGCAGTAGGGCCAGGCTAGGAAAAGATGCCAATGCACCATTGTTGCTGGTGGCAGCTGCCCAGGAGCTGGGGTGGTAGCTGAACTCAGGTCTGCCCAGGTCAGAAGACTCCCAGGTTTGGGTCTGTTCGTCCTGCCTGTCCCAGAAACAGCCCCTAGGTAACCTGACCTTCAGCAGGTGATCAAGAGGGGGCACTCAGGCACCTGGGATTATGCCAAGGGAAAGGATATAGTAGGGAGGAATGAGCAGAGGTTGAAGGTCCCAGAGAAGGGACCAGACTCACAGCCCCAGGGAGCCCAAGTGGCCACCAGCCAGGAGGATTTACCTTGGAGAAAGAGGAACACCAGGATTGGACGGGCAGTAGATATTTTGCTCCTTGCTTCCTTTTAACAGCATTTATTGAGCATCTGCTGTGTATAGGCCCCAGAGATGCTACATGGATCGGGATAGACAAAACCCCCTCAGTGCACACAGGCTGAGAGAACAGACACAGAGCCGTGTGACAGAGGACCAGAGGAGAGCACCTGTGAGGACGTGGTAACAGAAGACCTCCCCCAGGGCAGGACACAAACTGAGAGTTGAATGAGGAAGGGGGAGAGTCTGAAGCCCAAGAAAGCCACAGTAATCTCCTTTTCCTGTCTTTCTGTAGATTCTCTCGAGAACAAAGTATGGGACAGATTGGGGTGCAGGGCGTCTACTCAGGAGGTGAACCCGGAAGTCACAGGAGCATCCGTGAGACAGGAAACAGAGAAAGCCTGGGCTCCTGTGACTGGCGCCATGGCCTCACAATAGAGATGCATGGTTCCAGAGGTTAAGAGGACCATGATCGGGATTGCCAGCAGATTTGGGGTCTGGTGGGGAGGTTCCTCTCTTCATCGATGGTGACTTCTGACTGTGCTCTATTGTGGTACAAGGGACACATGGCAGCTCTCTAGGGCCTCTTTTATAAGAGCACTAATCGCACTTGACTGACTTCATGACCTTATCACTCCGCAAAGGTCACATCTCCTAATGCGTCACCTTGAGGGTTAAAATTTCAACATATGAACAGAGCAGGAGAGGCATACACCTTCAGTCTATGGTGCAGGGCCAGGCTGTTGAGTTAGATTCAGCCAAGGGCAGCCCTGGCTCAGTCCCATAGGAGCTAGAGGGGGTGTGTCTAAGGAGGCCCTGGGAAGGGCAGAGGCTGGGCCACTTATAGACTCTTGTTGCTCCTCCTGAGGCCTTAGTTCCCTCACCCCTCGTTCTCCTGGGCTGTGCTGTGCAGGCTTAGCCAGGCCACCCCCCACCCCAGCTTTCCTCAATGCCCCATAGGAGGAGAGACAGGTAGTGGAAGGGACTTTGCTCTTGGCCCAATCCCTGCCACAGTGAAAGTCCTCCCAGGGTCCCCCTGTGCTTGGGATGAACACTTCTCAGTGGCTGGCCAGGCCTCATTCTCTTGGCCCATGCCTACCCTTTCGGGCTTAGGCCCTACCCTGTGCTCCAGGCTCACTGGTTTTTTGAGGTCTCAAACCCTGAAGGCCTGACTTGCATGTGTCCTGAAAAAAGTCATAGGTTGCGAGCATAATCTCCAGATGAGCATGGTGGCCATACTTGGAAGTGGGGCCTTTGGGAGGTAATTAAGGTTGGATGAGATCATTAGAGTAGGGCCTCAGTGGCATTAGAAGACAAGAAGCCTGAGCTAGCACCTTGCCCTCTCTTACCATGTAATAGCCTTCCTATGTTCGAAGCGAGACCAAGGCTCTCATCAGATGCTGCTAGTTCTCTCACGCCGCCCGGCCTACAGATCTGTGGTCGAAGAAACCTCTCTTCATAAGTTCTCTAGTCTCTGAGCCCTAGGTACAGCAGCAGAAAGCAGACTAAGACAGGAACTTTGTCTCGGTGGCCCCTTCCTGCCCCAGTCTTCTCCCCCAATCTCTACATGGCTGGCTCCTTGTCGGTCAAGTCAGAGCTACATGCCACCCTCCAGACCTTCTCAGACCCTCTCATCTGAGACAGCTCCTCCCTCCCTCCCTCCCACCCACACGAACCTCCCTCTTCTCGTCCTCAGCTTTTGTCCCTCTGTGTCTTCTGTTAGGAGTCATTGGCCCCTGCGATCTCTAGGTCCCAGCCCCATGCTTAGCATACAGTATGGGATGTGATCAAAATATATAGAAAACGCATTTTTTTTTTTTTTTAGATTATTGCAGTTAAAGATACATGGCCACGAACCCCGTCAAAACGCTGCCCTCGCTTCCAACCTACTTACTGTTCTTGCCACCGTCTGAAGCAGTTCTGGAAGTCCTCTGTCCTGAGTGTCTTCACAAGGCATAATAATCAAGTGGCATCACCAGAAAGGCAGACCCACAATAACCTGACTATGTGGCCTCATCCATCTTATTCAACAGATCGGGCCCTGTGTGACTTCTGCCCTTCAAAGTCAAAATGACCACCAAAGCTAAATGCTTTGAATTGGCTCAGGGCGGGGAGGCAGCCCCAAAAGTGCAACGAAAAACACTCAGGAAAGAAACTTCTAGAACTGCTTCCTTCAGAAAGTGGCAAGTCAAGGTGGGATTCTTCGGTTGAGTCAAGGGGCGAGCCAAGTGAGCCTAAGCCAGTGGTCACCAATCTTTGGATGCCAAGAAAGGGCTTAGTTGAAACTCATTTCCCCAAAGACCAGAAGGAGGGTACTTGTTATGCAGTAGGTCAAGCGAAGCTGGGCCTCCTGGCAGATCAGCCGTGGCATTAGACCCTGATGGGAGCTTGCTGACAGCAGATGGGTCTTAACTCACTGCCCACCTCGCGCTTGGCCCCCTGTAGTCCGGAATTGGAACCCCTGGCCTATGGGGCCAATTACAACTGTGTTCGAAGAATGGGGGTGTATAGTTAGCGAGATTAATGACTGTGTAAACTTTTTAAACGTAGGCATCCGCCGTAGGTTTTGATCGCGTGTAGTCGCCGCTCAGTTCTTTCATGTGAGTGTGCCAGGTTCGCCAGGAGGCGGCAGAGCCTGGGGAGCCCTGGAGAATGAAGGAAGCCGATTAGGCCAAGGAGCAAAATGGGCGTGGCCGGAGTCTATCAGTCTCACCCCACTGGGGCTTCCGGGAGCAGGGTACGCCTTTATGCCTTTATCCCGGGCACCAGCCTTTCCTACCCACACACGGGTCAGCCGGTGCTCACAGCAGCTGGGGGACAGGGGCAGGGCCTGGGAAGGGACCCAAGGGTAACCCCAGGAGTCGTCTGGGGAATGGACTACCTCCGTGCACACGCGCGCGCACACATGCCCACTTATCCACCCAGGATGACGCAGGGAACAGACGACCCTTGTGAACAGGAGTGGGCCTCCCCCCAGCCATCCCTGTGGCCAGGCCCTCCAGCACCCGCTGCCTCCTTGGGGCATTGTCTGTGGAGCAGGCTTGAGCGCCGCATTGGGTGGCTGACCCCCCGCAGCCCCTACCTGAGGGAGGGGGGCCCTCCCTCCCGCATCCCCTGATCCTGCTGGGTTCCCACAGGCAGACGCCACAGCCAGAAGTCCCAGGAAGTCGCTTCCTCGCCCGCTCCCAGGGAGTCCCACTCCTGGGAGTCCCACTCCTGGGAGCATCTGACGATCCCGAGCAGACCAGATGGCAGAGCGGGCCCAGCCCAGGACCCTACACTTCCTTCGCCGGACAGCTATCGATGGCCAGGCCACTTGAGTTTTTCTCTTTTCTCTGTCGGCTCTTTTAATTGAAAAATATAAAGAAAACGCCTATTGATTCCCCAGTAACTGATAAGCTCTCCACTCCTGGGCCTCTTTAATCAGGAGCCCGAGCCTGGCTGAAAGCCCGAAGGAGGAGACGGGGGAGGGGAGGAACACGGCCAATCCGGACCCTGGGGGGCTCCCTGCCCCCTCAACAAAAGCTGGCCCTGGCCTCCAGCTCTGGGAGGAGAGAACAATTTAGGAACCTCCCCGCTTCTGAGGAAGTTTGCCTAATTCCTGAAGCGTATAATTACCCCTAACATTTACACAACACTCTGTGTTTACAAAGCAATTTACATTTGCAAAGCCCTTCCAGTTTATTGTCTCAACTGATGGAGTTGTTTACTGCAGAGCTCAGTCAGCCAGGGCTGCTCACTGCCCACACAGGGGGAGCAGAACCCCTTGATCCCCTGCGCCTAAGTCCTGGGAATAGACTGGGCAGGGTGATGGCCCATTTTATAGATCAGGATGTCGAAGTTCAGGGATATAGTCGCTTTCTCAACGTTGCATAGCAAAGGGATAGTGAGGAACTGCTCCAAGTCAAACCTAGGAGTCTCTGGGGGCCCTGAGCTTCCAAAAGGAAGCTCCAGAGTCACTTAGTTTTCAAGGGGTCGAGGATCCCGCTCCAAGGCACCCTGGATGCTTAGACGTGAAGAGCTTCCTAAGAAGGAAGACGATTGGTCACGGTAATGATCTCTGCTTCCACAGAGAAGGGTTGTCCCCGGTTCAGGCCCACAGTAGGGACATGGACCTGATGACCTCTAAGTCCCTGCCATATTGGGGGCATGGTTCCAGTGCGCCAGGAGAACAGGTGCCTACCAGTCCCCCACAGGCCCTCCAGCTACTTGTCTTCCCTCTGGCGTGCACCAGGACATGAGTCATAGAAGGTGAAAGAAATTTATTGCATTATCAATATTTAATATCTCCAGAGAGATGACATCAGCAAGATTGCCTGGCCTGGAAGAGCCATCTAGGTGGACAATGGGACAGGTCCTTCATCTCTCTGGATACCCGTCCTTTCCACATGGGGGACGGAGAAAACGGATGGGCTTCTGGAAGAGGCTAGCATCGTGGAAGGTGGCACATCCCTCCCGCGTGTGGTATGCTAACTGGGGGACTTGCAGCCTGTGACCCTCACCAGGGCTCTGAAGGGTTACCTTCTTTTGCAGGGTGGGGCCAGGTAGTGGTTCTGAATTGGCAGTACCTGAGCTGGTCCGAGATGACACACCTGAGAATCAACTGCCCACAGGTGCACCCATGATGCTGGTGCCACCAAAGCCAGAGAAAACTTGGCAGGTGGCCAGAAGTCATAAACATGGCAGAGAGAATGCCTCAGGGCCACTCTCGAACCAGCCCTGCCTGGCCAGCCTGTTCCCTGCCCTGCAGAGTGGGCGGTTGTCTCTGCCTCACAGGTGTTCCCTGAGATAGAGGTGACATGTGGCCAGCCCTGACCCCAGCCCTAAGGGTGTTCAGGCCACCTGTGGTCCCCAGTCCTCCACTCTGCCCGAGGGAAGCATGGGATGGCCCAAGGCATGATGGGGCAGACGGATCTGAGGGGGGACTACAAGCACTGTGAATGAGGCTATGTTTTGTGTCCCCCATTACTTACAGCAGGGGAAACTGAGGCTTGGGGTGACTGAGTGGTGTATCCACCCTGGTATGTAGCAAAGGTCAAGTCTGAACCTACGGTTGTTTGACTTTTTGTGACCTTAAGCTGCCCTAGGTCTTGGTGAGATGGGGAAGCACATTGACAGAAGCAGTCCTGAAACCCCACAGGCTGGTCCTGGCAAGTAGGCCTGAGCCTGTTAACCCCACACGGGGCAAAGTTCCTGTCCTGCCTGGGCTGGTACCCCCCACCCCATCCAGCCTGATGAGCACATCACGGCACCTCTATCGGGAGGGCTGTCTCCCTCCCTCTCAGGCCCTCAGAACCCCACCCACACGTGGCACTGTGAGGCTGGAGGCCCAAGGACCTGAGAGGCCCAGGAAGTAGCTACGGAGCACAGGGTGTGAAGTTCCTGTGCAGAGCAGCTGGTACAGGCAAACACAGGCCCCAGGTTCCGGTTCTGATCGGGGCGGTGGCTTTCCCTCTCTGAGCGTTGTCTTCATTGTATGAAATATGAGCTGAGCCTCCGTAACCTCCACAGGCCCTGGCACCTGGTGCTCCCCAGGACAGAAAGGCTGGGGTCTCCCTTAAATGTAGTCCTAGAGGTGATTAACTCACTCTGAAAAAAAGCTGGCCACTTGTCACCCCTTCTCCTGGACAGACAAGGTCTTCCACACTCAGTCCCACCAACACACAGCCAAGAGAACCGTTTGATGTTTTATTGTATGTATTTTATTATATTTTATGTTTTATTGTATTTGAGTCAGTGTCTTACTTTTTCATCTCTATGACTCAAGACCCGACATTCACAACTTAGGGAGGAAAGATTTATTGTAGGTCATGGTTTCAGAAGGTCATAGTCCATTCACAGGTGGGCAGCTGGGAAATGACAGAAGCACATGGCAGGGCTGGAGAGGGCCAGGGCCAGAGCCAGAGCTCTAGCAGCAGCGATCCTCACAACATGGCTGTACAGAGAGAGACTGGGCGGAAGGGTGGAACCAGCACACACGCCTCTCCAAGTTAAGCCCTAAGTTTCCATCCCTTCCAGCCAGGTCCCATCTCCCAACTCTACACAGTATCTGTAGGAACATGAGGCTTTTGGGAGACCCTTCAGATCCAAGCCACCACAGACAGTGTCTCATTTGGGGACCCATGCTAGCACCCCTGGATGAACCCGTGAGTACAGGTCATTTATTTGAGAGCTGAGCTCAGGAGACTTGGGAGAATGTAGGGTGAGACAGGAAGGTGTGTTCATGAGGGGGCCTCTGTTGGAAACAATGGAAGCTCACTCCCACTCAGAATCTTCCAGAACACTGGGTAGCACACACCTCAGAGTCACCCCTTTCTCATGGAGCAAGGATGCATGGAATTTACACTTATGCACTCATTCCTTGAGGCTGTCCCACCCTCTTGGAGAAAAAAGCATGCAGCTTGCGTGGAGAATGCCTCTGTAGGGAGACCCAAGAACCATCCTCCAGGTGGCAGATGACCAAGCTGAGGGGGTGCGGGGGAGGAGGACCTGAGGGAAACCACTCAATGAACTTTCTTCCCTATCTGCACCCTGGCCTTGTGTAAAGATCTACGGGTGAGCACATGCATGGGCACGCGCACACACACACACACACACACACCAGCCATTCTCCCACCTCTCTGCTCCCTAGGACATGGCCCTCCATCTTTCCCCAACCTCGTGGCGACACAGCCTGGCTCCTGCAGCTCTGGGAGCCCTCCATCCCCAAAACTACCCCCAACCCCACCCCGTCACTCGGCTCTTGGGTTCCAATCCCTGGCTCCTGCCCAATGTATCAGCCACAATCTTAGGCTTTGAACGTGGAGACTCCACAGGCAGACAAAGGGACAGCCATAGCATTAGGGGGGCCCCTGGGGGTACCAGTCCAGGTGTGCAGCGATTATCGTGGAGGCCTAATCAAGGTGCCTTGTCCCCAGCTCAGTTAGTGAATGGCTGCCACCCCGCCCCTTTCACCACTTCCCCCATGTTGGCTGCCAGGCTGGTGACAGACACCTGCTAGGCCATGGCCCTCTTCCCTCCCCCACCTGGCCTCTTTGTGCACTGCCACAAAAGAGGACAACAAGGACCACCTGGTGAGGGGAGGCCCAGGGGCTCCCCATTGCTCAGCTGTGGCCCTGCTCCCCGGGGACCACTGGGGGATGGGTTCAAACTGTCTCCGAATGCCAGAATTTTGAGCTGGAGCTGTCCAAAGAGAGAGACTCAGACGGCCAGTTGGATGGCACCCCAAGGTGAGCAGCAGGTCTAGTTGGGACCCATCCCGGCAGCTCCCAGAGGAAATGTTCTGGGCGTAGGTGCACAGATGTGGGCCGTGTTGTCACTGAGGGGGGTGCCAGGGCACACTCCCTAAGAGCCCTGGTATAATTTTTTTGTCCCCAAGACCCTTGTGGAAGGCAGGGACCGACCAACCTTACTTCTTGAAGGGAATCAAAGCTCAGAGAATTTGAAGCCACCCTGGGCCCTGACGCCAGCCTCAGCTACCTCTCCGGCTGTTCAAGGCAGTTCTCCCCAGGCAGCTGGGCACATGGGCACGATGGAGAAGAAGTGAGGGGAGTAGGACTAGGACAGGCTGGCCCGAGCTGGGGCCAGGGCAGCCAGACCCTCACCCACCTCCTCTTCTGCTTTCTTCCAAGCTTCCTAAGCCTGCTGTGAGGTAGAGCTGCCAGCCTTGAGTACAATACGAACATGCAGAAGCACAACATGGCCGCCCTCGGCTTTTCCCTAGAGGCTGAGAGAGGAGAAAAGGTGGAGATTGAGGTTCCCTGGCCCTCAGGTCTCCCTGGAGGAGAAGAATAAGGGACCAGAGAAGCCCTGGAGGGAAGTGCTGAGTGCTGGAGCCTGGCCTGCTGGACTCCTTGCCCCTGAGCCATTAAGATGAGCCATGGTCTCCCCAGGACCATCCTTCAGAGCTGGGGATGCTGAGGAGGGGAGGGAACCCATTATTCACCGCTAAAGAAAGACTCATTACTTTGCACCACATCTTAGCTAGTATTGAATGTACCAAAGGCTCGTTCCTAACAAATGGCTGCTTGAGGGTTTAATTAACTTCTTGCACCCTTGGCCCCCATCCCTGGGCCAAGCCTGAGTCAGCTGTGGTGAGGGCCCAGGACAGCCCATGGGAAGAGACAGTGGCAGTTGCCCTGCTGGCCAAAACCAACCTGTTCCTTTTACAGATGGAAAGATGAAGGCCTGGAGTGGGAAAGATACTCTGGGCAACATGACCAGGGTTACCCAGCAGAAGCAGGTGTGACAGGGCCTGGAATCCTAGCTGTGCGCCAGCTGCAGGGCCACACCTTCCCCTCCCAAGGTCCCTAGCTGTAGTGAACACACAGCAAGCAACTCCATAATGACTGGATTAATTTAACCAAGACGCATGGCAAAACTGGCCTTAGACTTTGTCCTTTCTAATCCTCCTTCTTACCTCCCATTCTCACCAGGCCCTTCCTGAGAGTGAGACACTGGGCTGAGCCTCTTCTGGCTCATCTCCTTAGTGCACACACGGACCCAAGAGGCTGCCATTGCTACTCCCAATTTTAAGCTAGAAAACTGAGGCTTAAAGGGTTGCAATGACTCCCCCAAGGCTGCCCAGCCTGAAGCCCTAGGCACCTTCTCCCTCTCTAGAGAAGAACTCATGTCTTTGGATCTCACCTTTTCACTGAAGGGTAAACTGAGGACTTGCCTACAGTTACTCAGCTCATGTGGGAACCCAAGCTCATGGCTTCTAGTTCCACGCCCAGTGGAGGTCCTTTTAACCACATGCCCAAATCTACCATGGGTGCTTTATCTTCCCGCCCCTTCTGCAGCTTAACCTCCTTCCCATTTGGGGATCCAGGTGACTGGATCCCTGAGCCGCACCAAATAATCTTTTTGAGCAAAGGGGCTAAAACTCAGGCTTCTCAGACCCAGGGTGGCTCCTGCTGGGCCACTGTGTGCTGTGGTCCCTTCTCCATCCCCTCCATCTCTTCCTACAAAGATGTGCCTCATCTTGGCCTGAAGGTTACAGGCCTGTGGTCCCAGCAGGCTTGGAGTCTTAGGCAGGAAGATTGAAAGTTCAAATCCAGCCTAGACAACGTAGCCACCTAGTGAGACCCCATCACCAAATAAAAATGAAGAAATGCTCTGTGCTGTAGCTCAGGCAATGGCTTGGGTTCAATCTCCAGTACTATACATGCGAAGAGAGATGTGTTTTATAAGACTTTCTGGAGAATTCAGAAGGCGCTCAAAGCACTTAGCTCAGCACTTGGCACACTGCAGAAAGGACTCCCCCTCCTCGGGCACCCTGCTACAGCAATCACTCCCGCCCCAATCAGACTTGGGACAGAGGAGCCTCAGAGGATGCCAGATGCCTGGACAGCGCTCTGCCCTGCCTGCCGGGAGCCGGGCTGCCTCTCTGCTGTGGGCTAATTAATTGTGTGGGGCCAGAGCAGAGAGGTGCTGTGCTTTACTGGCCGGCAAGCCCAGAGCAATGATGGGATAATGGGCTCTAATGCACTGGCCTTCTCCGGGGACCTGTCTTTCATTCTCAGCAAAACTAATTAATGATAGCAATAAATAAACCATGCCAGCCTGCCCTGCTTGGAGCAGCTAGGGTTCTCAGAGGAAAGCCTGTTGCTGGCTGGGTCAGGGAGAAACCTGGTCCTGGGGGCGTGGGGTGGCAGGAGGTCATTTAGGAGGGGTGGAAGGAACCAGGACCAAGGCAGCTACTTGATCTCCAGCTGAAAATTTGAGGGCTGTGAGTTCTAATCCTGGACAAGCCACTGCATGGCCACGTGAGCTCAGCAGTTCCTGCTACACGCCTAAGCTTGGGGGTAGTAACCCACAGAGATATCATGCATGTAATCTATGATCCACAGCAGCGCCTCTTCCCTCTTAGGGCCTAAATAGCACGTGGGCAGTATAGGGCCATCACAAGAAGAATGTCCCACCTTGGGCCTCAGGGCCAATTACTGCTTAACACAAGGAGAGCCATAGTGTCAGTGCTGCGGCACAGAAGTAGGGCGTTCACCTAGCATGCATGGGCCTTGGGTTTGAACCCCAATGCTGGAAAACCAAACCAAACAAAAACAGGACATACAAAACACGTGTGTTAGTGGCTCTCAATGCCTTTTTTTTTTTTTTTTTTTTTTTGAGACGGGATCTCACTAAGTTGTCCAAGCTGGGATCAACTTTACAATCACCTTACCTCAGCCTCCCAAATTTCTAGGATTACAAACCTGCACCAGCAGGCTCCTCTTTTCCATGCTGAGCGGACATTAGAATCCCTGAGGGGCTTCGAGGAAACGCAGGCTGGACCTGCCTCTAGGCCTTCGCAGCCAGCCAGGCCTTAGCATCTCTCTTCCGACCAAGTGTCCAGGGGAAGTTGCTTTTGGGGACCCTGCTAGAACCACTGCTCTACACTGAGGGCCAGAGATGAGTTTCCAGCATGCAAACAGCTGTCCCGAGGTCCACGGCTTCCCCTCTGCAGCCTTAGTTCTTTATCTATAAGGCAGTATGTGTGTGACTCCAGTTTGTGGGATGGGTCTCAAGTCTGACGGCACGTGACACGAGCCCACTTCACACTTTGCCTATGTGCGTCCTCTTGTCCTAACTGGCTCCAAGGGAGAGGGACAGAGAAGATCACAGAAGAAGCACCTTCTCAGGAGCCCCGCTCCACTAATAGGGAACTCCCTCCGTCCCGTGACTTGATCCTAAGACCAAGTAAGAGTGTTTTTGTTGTTGTTTAGTTTAAATGCAAGTTCAAAGTCTACTTCTTTATAATGTGCAGTCCCTTGGCCACCCATCTTGGGTCACTTTTCCCAAACGTCCCTTTCAGCTTTGACTTTCCAACATCTGGGCAGGATACTGGTCTCTCCCACCCATTACTGTGGGATCTTGGGAAAGCCACTGTTGGCTTCTGATCCCCAGGCATCTTGTGGGATGGGAAGACACCAGGCGAAGAGGTGAACGTGGGGAGGTCACCATAAAGGTGAGGAATTCTAATCGTGGCTATGTCATAATGTGGCCCTGTTTTCAGCCAGCTGCTACTTCCCAAGGCTTGGTTTGCAACTGAGGCCCTGCAGCCCCTCCCGGGGGGGAGGCCCGACCCCTCTTAGGCTTGTCTCCTGCCTGTGATACAGCCAAGGCAAGGCCCAAAGACTAGGCATTCACACCTTCCAGGCCAGAGTATGTCTCTGGGCAGCAGCTTTGACGGCAGGGATGTCATAGTACCTGGGGTGGGCTGGGGCCTAGGGTCAGGTACCAAAGGTCAACTCAGATGGAACAGAAAGAGCACCCACTGTGAGGGTCCGGGGAATGGGAGAATAGCTTGAAAGCAGTGCAAATCACAGTGGCCGGACCACACATCAGACCGGGGTTGGAGGACACTGCCACCGAGCACGGGGGCGTTCTGAGGCCAGCCAGGTGGGAGAGGGGTTTGGCTCCGCCCAAGGTGGCCTCCTTCCCTTCTCAACTGCAGGTGCTGTGCGGTGGATTGGAGACTCCTCTGAAGACTTGCTCAGCCTCCTTCCCACCCAGAAAGCCAGCAGGGTCTCCTCAGTTCTGGGGAGGGTGTCTGGGCTGGGGATAGAATTAGACCCCATGTGAGGCACTCTAGGTCCCCTCAGAGCGAAGCAGCCCAGCCGATGGGGTTTTCAGCTCTGCTGCCCAGGGTGCAGAGCTCAGAGCCTGAGGGGAGGGCTATTTACGGTTTAATAACTGGCCTATTGATTCTCATTTATACGCCGCCAATGGGGCTTTCAGGAGAAAGTAAAGGCAAAAGGGCCGTGTTTGTAAATAAGTCTCCAGTCAGCAGCCCATCACTCAGCTTGCCAGGCCGGCTTCTGAGCAGCAGCAGGGCTGGGTTAATCCAGTGCATGGCCTCTGCTTAGCAGAGCCCTGACCCACAGGCGCTGGATACCCGCCATCCTGGGCCATCCTCGCGCTCCTCACAGTCAGCCACGCGCTTCCCCATCTACCATCACGTCCGACTATCTCCTTGGAAGAAAAAGAACAGAATGTGGCACTTCCACTCCAGTTAATGGATGCCGAAACTTAGGGCCTTGCGTAAGCTAGGCGCGCACCCTTTCACTGAGCCCCTGCCCCCACCCAAGATTGCTTTGAAGTCATACCACGGGGACTGACAATTCTGCATTTTGAGAGACTCCACTTAGCTAGTTCTGTACAACAAATATAAATTGGAACTATGACTAGAGCTCTGACGTCTCATGAGAGACAGGCCATTTGGACAGTCCAGTTGATGTGGTCCAGGCTCTTGGGATTGGCTTGCGCCAGCTTGGCTGTCTAAGGGTGAGCCGGGGTACGAGCTGGGTGCTGGTAGTGACCTTGGTGGGGACAGGTAGGTGCTGCCTCGTGTCTCTTGCATCTCTCTGAAGCTGGTCAGAGCTTTCTGTGGAGGTGGCCAGGCCCTAAAAGAGGAAGCATAGACGGAGCATTGAGTACTTTACAAACCTCTGCTTACATCAAATTTGTTATCATCCCCCTGGCCAGAGCGAGTGAAGTTTGGAGAACCCCATTCAAAGCCATAGATGAAGCAAAATATCAATGGAGGCCTTAAATGCGGTCATTCTACCCCCTCAGCCCGACCACACAGAGTTCTGCCTTCTCCATTGTGCAGAACCGGACAGACAGGAGGTCACTGTGCTTTACCTTAAATCTAGGCAGCAGCTCAGTCCGCTTAAGAAGCGTGAGGCTCGGTCTAGGTGGCACCGGAATGCAGGACAGGGATGGAAAGGTGTGGCCTTGTGGCATGGAAGGCTTCCTAAGGGCTAAGTTCTCCCCACTTTAGAAATGGCTCCTTTGAGATGGCCTGAGCTGCCTGTCACAGGAATGTGGAAGCACTGGCAGGGTATGCAGGAAGGATTCTGATCCAAAGAGATTGGGTATAGACAAAGACGCTTCAAGACACCTTCTATCTGTTCAAGTCCAGGCACTTAGACAAGAGTGGGCCAGTTAGTGCAGGCCCACGCCAAGGAAGGCCTTATCCAGCCCTACCTCATATCCAGCTAGTCCTAGGCTTCGCAAGTCCAGGAGAGAGCTACTTTCTGATACAGAGCAAAGAACACGGCAGACCTCAGAGGTTTTCCCTCAACTCTGTGACAAGAAGGGAACTGTGAGGCTGGGCGCAGAGGCAGCCGGTTTGGGGACTCTGGAGCCTGGCACCCCTAGGTGAGGTCAGCCTCAGACACTTGCTCCTCTCCACCTCCAGTGCCTCAGTTAGGAAAAGGATGACTCTACCTTTCAGGATGATTGGAGGGTTAAGTAAGACTGTGTAAAGGAAGGTCTGTGAAACCGCACGTAGGCCACACATCACGTTTCCCCCCTTTCTTTTTAAAAAACAAGACTTGACATAAAATCTATGCCCCCCGTCCCATGCCAACTTTTGCTGCCTCTGGCCTGCCCCATTTATCCAGAAGACGCAGCTCAGACTTCAAAGACTGGGTGGGAGGACATGGATGTCCCTGAGGAATGTGTAGGGCTTGGCCAGGGAAAGAAACGTCTGGTCAGAATTTATTCTCCCCTCCCCCCACCCCACTGCCTAGACCAGGGCTGACTGGAACAATCCACCACCATCTGCCCCGCCTCCACTTCCAGCCTCCGGGAAGCACCCCTTCTTTGTGGCAGGAACCTCATTAATGGATAGAGATGGGGAGGAGGAGGGGAAGAGAGGCTGTTGACGGCCTTCTCCACTTTCCGGAGCCTTGGAGGTTTCTTAGATTAAAAATAGCAACCAAGCCTACCACTGAACAAGCCCCAGAGTTCTCCTCAAGTTCTTGTCAGAGCAGAGATGGCACTGCTCCTGTGTCTGGCCGGCTCCCAGCTACCTGCAGGCAGTGACGGCTGACCCGGCGGCACCAACTGACTGGCAGGCCCAGGGACTGGCCGGCCATCTTGGTGGCTGACTGACAGAGGGAGGGGCTGGCAAAGCACACGTAGGGCGACTGAAGACTGTTCACCAACTTGCTGATTCCCTGACACGATGACTGGCCAATTAATTGTCTGACTGATGTTGCATGTGACTGACAGACTCGTGGTTGTCTGGCTGAAGATTGTCTCACGGACAGGCTGACTCGTGGCCAGCTGTTCCATCACGGGCTACTTGTCTGACTGGCACTTTTTCTCCCAGACGGTGACCAGCTCACTCAGGGTTTTACTGACTGATACGCTGACGGGCCTTTCACACCAATCCTCAGAGTTATGACCGTCAGCGTTGCTGGGATGCTAATAACTACCTGCCTGGTAACTCTGACCAAAACCTAGGCTGACTGAGCCACTGACCACCACAGGAACAAGCCCGCTCACTGGCTTCTTGGAAGCAGACAGGACTGTGAGGTGACAGCCGGACAGCTTGGCAGCTGACGGACTGACCGCTGCTTAGCCACTGTGCGGCTGCCTGGCTCACCCCGCGGCTGACAGATGGCTGACGGACTGACCAACAGCACAGCCGCTGCCTGCTGTGCCGACTGACAGCCCATCGCTGACAGGCTTCCTGGCTGACAGACGAGAGTATTTTTAGGAATCCTTCTGGGTTCCTTGCTCTTTCCCTCCCTTGATTCCTTATAGTTTAGCTCAGTTTTTCTGCCTCTCGCATTCGTTTCATTTGACTTCTGTGTGCGAGTGTGTGTACGCATGTGTGTGTGTGTGTATACATACAAAGGGACTTAGAAGAACTGCATTCTTTCCCCTGACCCCGAGCTGGCAGAGTGGGCTCAAGGGAGGCAGAACAGCAGGCCTGCCATGCAGTGCAACCCCCCGAGGGATATTTCCACAGGTGTCCCCACATGGGCTCCACCCAGGGGTGCTTCTGTAGATTCTCTGCAGTGCGGTGTCTGGATGCTTTCTGAGAAGCCCCAGGGTGATGCTGGTAAGCAGTGAGCGTCAGGTGACCTGGCTAGCCTGTCACTATGTCTTGGCCTGACGGGTGGCCTAAACATGCGACATGAGCTGTTCCTGGAAGCATGACTCTAGGCCACTGCCCAGACATGGCATGGACCCAGGCACCTGGCTCTGTTTGCGTGGGCATGCCGATACCTGACAAGCTCTGCCTTAGGTGGTCCCTGCCCTCCGCCCCTCCCAACAGAGTTGACCGCTGTCTCCAGGCTGGCCTGCCATCCTCTTGCCCTTCTTTCCCTTGGCAAAGAGTTTAAGGGTTCTCTGCATGAAGGAGGAAATGGTTGTAGCGGCCTGGAGGGGAGCCGTGGCATGACACACACCTGCTGTGAGCGCTCACAGAAGGTCCCAAGTCTGCGAGGTCAAGGCGCTGGCGCGTATCCCTGGCCCCGCTCTGACTTGCAGTGTGGCAGTAGGTCTGTCTCCTGGTCTTCCCACTGCGGGGACCGAGCAAGAAGATGCAGAGATGTCTGTCATCTGCCGCAGTGGCTATGTCCTGAGCCACCTGTGGGGCCTGAGACCCAAGATAAGTTCCTGGGAAGCCTGCTGCTGGGGAGGAAGGAATAGAAAGATGGAGAGAGGAAGACAGGAAGTAAGAACATGGCGGCAGGGGGAGGAAGTGGGGAAGATCATGGAGCCACAGGGGAGCAAGAAGCCAGATTTCTACTTTCAAGAAGCTTCTGCTCTGATTGGAGAGCTCGTGGTGCACTGGCGCTTAGCTTTGTTGCTAAGCAACAGGTGAGCAGTTTGGTCTAATTGACTCTTGGTGAAGAGGGTGGGTTCCAAGACCCCCAGGGAGGCCAGAATCTGCAGGTGCTCGCGTCCCTTATATAAGACGGTGTAGTATCTGCATATACCACAATGATACACTTAGAATCGTTGCTATAATGCGGAATAAAATGGCAATGCTCTGGAAATGGGTGTTACACCGTATTATTTAGGGAAGGATGAGTAGGGAAAAAAGTCTGTATGTGCTCGGTACAGACACTTTCTCCAGTGCGTGCTATCCACGATTCGCCTTCTGGGTACAGTTGGCCTCTCATGCATAAGGAGGGCCAGAGGTACTCAGAAACACAGCCACCAAACCAAGAGGTTCTGCAAAAATTCATTCTTACTTTTCTTTTGAGGCAGGGTCTCAGTCTGCAGTCCAGGCTGGTCCTGAGCTCACTCAACAGAGACCAGGTGGGCCTTGAAGCCATGGCATCCCTCTGCCTCAGTTTCCTGAGTGCTGGGATTACAGGTGTGGGCTATCATGCCCAGCTTGTGTGATGCTGGGGGATTGAACCCAGCACCTTGCACTTGCTAGGCTACACCTGAACTACACCTCTCGGCCCATTTTTACTTTTTAATTAATTATCCAGTAAAATTGGCCTGCAATTCTGTGAACATTCCCTGGTGTTATTGAGGCAGAGTTGACAATTACAAAACACATATGTTTAAGGTGTGCAGCTTGACAAATTGATACATACATCGTGAACTGTTTTATGAATTCTAACAGCTATGTGAATTTGTGTAAACACCACCACGTCCAGGAGACAGAATAGTTTTTTCACTTTCCAAATTCCCTCATGCTATCCCTTTCAAGCACCATTGCTATGGTAACCTTTTTGAGAATGTCATCTGATACTGGTTTCTTTCAGCCAATATTATGCCTTTACACTGAAATTCATACAAGTTGTTTTACCGTGTTTGAATACTTTGTTCCTTTTTATTGCTTACTAATATCTCATTGGGTTTATCCATTCTCCTACTGAAGTCCAGACTGGTTTTTGTTTGGGACAATTATGAACTAGAGCTTCGAGAAACATTTCCAGAAGCATTTTCTGTGATTCTCAGTTTCCACTTCTCCAGGGAATAGGCTCAGGAGTTGGGTTTCCGGGTCAAATGGCAACGTTTGTTTACTTTTAAGGAAAGGGCAAACTCTTTTCAGGAATGGCTGCACTCACTAATTCTTGTTGTCATCAGAAATGGGTGCAGATCCCACCGGTTTGGCACCTCGTCTTCGCCTGGCTTAGTTCAGCGGTTTTTCCTAATTCTTGGGACATCAGTCACCCAAGGGGTGTGTGGTTTCGGCTTGCATTTCTCTGATCACAGAGGACACCGACCATCTTCACGCCCGGGGCCCCCTGTCATGTCCATCCTCTTAGGGAAGTCGATGTCCAATTCTTTTGTCCATTTTTCCGTTCCTTTCTTACTACTGAATTTGAGAGATTTTGTAGATCCCAGATGCAGGTCTTCAGTGAGCCCACCGCTCATCCAGTCTGCAGTGTCTCCTGCACTCTGTTCACAATGCATTTTAAATATTAACGCAGCCCGGTTCTTTTCTTTCAGAAACCACGTTCTTAAGGCGTGATGTCTGGAGCTCTTTGAATGAGTCTCTAAGGCGTTATGCTGAGTGAAAGTTCTACATTGAAAGCTTTTTCTCCCATGGTATTTTTTTCTAAAAGTTTTCAAGGATTATATTTTACATTTAGAACTGTGATGCGTTTGTGTACAAGCCACAGGTTTACACTGACATCCATCCTTTTTTCACATAGATGTCCAATTATCCCAGGACTGTTTGTTGAAACGGCTGCTTTGTCTAATCAGTTTTACATTTTTGTCAAGAAGCCACCGGTCATATGCATTTGAGACGGTCAGCTGGCTGTGCTGTCGCATTTCATGTGTCTAGACTTTCGCCCATAAAACGTTGTCTTGTTTGCCCTAGATTTAAGGAGACCTGAAGTCAAGTAGTATAACTGAGCATGGTGACATACCCTTTTTCTCCTAGCAGCGACTAGGGAAGCTCAGACAAGAGAATCACAGGGTTGAGCCCTAGCCTGGCAACTTAGTGAGACTCTGTCTCAAAATAAAGGGCTGGGGTGGTAGCTCAGTGGTAAAGCACTTAGCTAACATGTGCAAAGCCCAGCACCATCAAGTATGAATAATATCAAGTAGCATAATTGCTACAACTTCATTTTTTTCTTTTTTCTACAATAGTTTTAGTTATCCTGGTCCATTACCTGTCTTCATACATTTTAGAATCAAGTTGTCTATACCTTAGAAAAATTATGCCAGTATTTTGATGGAAGTTGCACAAAATCACTGAGGAGGGGTTTCGTAAGGACTGACACCTTTGCCATGTTGAGTTTTCTAACTGATAAACCCAGTCACATCTCTTCTCTGGTGTCTAATTACTTGCTTTTTGTGTATGTGTAGTTTCAGGCATGCAGCTCCTGCTCCTGTTTTGTTTTGTTTTTTTACACTTAACCCAACTATTTTCATTTTTTGGAGTATCACAAATATTACTTCTTTGTTTCTGGTTCCAACTGCACATTGCCAACATACAGAAAAGGATTTGTGTCCGCGCGCCAAGCTTGTATCCTGAGCCCTTGTTAAATTTCCTTAATCATTCTAGAAATTTCACAGTTGATTATTGGGGGTTTTCTGCCCAGATAATTTTATCATCTGAGATAAGGGGCATTGGTTGCTTTTTAAAAAAATCTTTATTTTTTTTTCTTGGCTTTTTCACTGGCTAGAGTTTCAATATACTGTGAGTAAGTGTTTTCAGGTGGCCACGTGGCCATGCTGTCAATCTTAAGGGGAAGATTTTTAGCATTCAACCCTCATCCCATTAGGAAGGATGTTAGTAGATTTTTAAGTTGAGGAGGCTTCTTTCTATTTCTAATTTGCTGCAAATTTTGATTATAAATGGATGTTGAATTTTGCCAAATGCTTTCTCCACTTCAACTGAGTTGATCATGTAATTTTTCTTTAATCTCTTAAGATGGTGGAATATATGAATTGATTTCTGCCTGGGGCAAGAGCCTTGCCTTCCCAGAATAAATCCTCTTCTTTTTCTAGATTTATTAATTTTTTTACCAAAATTGTTCCTTTTTTGTTAGTATGTATTTGTGATACAAAATGTAATCATCTTGAGAAACTGATGCATGTACTTATCACATCATTTTAATACTTCTGGATTAAAATTATTAATATTTTGCTGAAGATTAGGTTGATGTGTTCTTTTCTCAATGCCTTTGTCTAGTTTTGGTTTCAAGGTAACAATGGCTTATAAAGAGTTGGAAAGACCTTTTCTATTTGCTGAAAGAAATTCTGTAGAAATAATTTAATTTCTTCTTAAATACTTCTTAGGATTTTTCAGTAAAACTACCTGGACCCTAGGAATTTCTTTTTCAGAAGGTCTAAAACTATAAAATTACAGATAGTTATTTGTTATAAGACCACAGAGTTTATCTATCTCATCTTGGGTAAGCTTTACTAGTTTTCTGTCTTTGAGGTACTTGTCCATTTTACCTAAGGCGTAGAACTTGTGTGTGTGGAGCTGTTCATAGTATCGCCTTTATCTTCCTTTTAATGCATATAAGGTCTTTCATTTATAATTTGGGTGATTCGTTTCATTTTTTGTTGCTAGAGGTTTATAAATTTTAATTGTCTCAGAGAGCCAGCTTTTGGACTTAATGTCCCTATTTTTCTGTTTTTACAATAAAATTAATGTCTGCTTTTCTCTTCATGGTTTCCTTCTTAGTGCTTCTCTTTTCTTCCACTCTTTCTCTGGTTTCTTAAAGTGGAAACTTCCATTATTGATTTGCATGTCTCAATATCCTTATCAAGTATTTAATGTTGTCCGTTTTCCTACAAGAACTACATTGTAGGTAAATGGAGGCAACTTGAGACCTTCATGCTCAGTGAAGTGAACCACACACAGTGGGTTAAATATTGAATGGTTTCTCTAATATGAGAAATTAAGATCACAATCATTGCTTGGTGGGACCTAGGGAGGGAAGGAGGGTACCGGAGAATCAGACACGGAAAAGGAAGCATTTGTAATTCTTCTGGGATATATATGTGCACAAAAGGCTCAAGGTCAATGTAAACATTATGTATCACAAATATACCTATCAATAAAGTGGGGGGGGGGGGAGAACTGCATTAGTTTCATGATCACAAACTCTGATTGCTGAGTTTGCATTTCTGACCTTCACAAGTTCAATTGTGAAATGGGTGGTCACATGTCTTTGGATTTGTTGTATTTGGATGCACTGATCTTTTCAAATCGGTAGGTTGATGTCATCTGCCAAGCTTTGGAAGTGTTCAGCTATTACTGCCTGAAATATATGTTAAAATACAACCCTCTTTTTCTCTGACCCTCTGATGACATGAATGTTGTCCCATAGTTACTGGGTTTATTCTTTTTTTTTTCAATCTGTTCTCTCAGTTCAAATTGAATAGTTACTATTGCATCTTTAAGGTGTCTGGCTTTTTTTCATCACCTGCAATCACTTATGAAGTACATTTAGTGTATTTTTAATTTCAGTTACTGAATTTTTCAGTTCCCAAACTGATGTACATATGCTCATGTCTCTCAACACGAGGACAGATTTGTGCATTAGGAAATACTTGGTCCTGTCTAAAGGTATTTTTTTGGCTTTCACAACTCCTTGAGTGAGCTGTTCCTAGTGGAGGGGTTAGGAAGGACACAAGCGTAATTAGCTCACATCCAGGACACCTGATCTTAACACACTGAGCTACTCCTCCAGCTATTCCATATAAGGTTATAATTTGGATTCTCTAAGATGATTGGTTGATGGAACGGTTACGTGGCTCTGGGACACGCCCCTTGCCCTACCCTATATATGTGCTCTCTCTTCCCTCACTAAAGTGGATTGCGTTCTCTGAAACGAGTCTTGCGGGCGTTTCACTGTCTTTCTCTCTCTCTCACCACTTTTCTCATCTGTTCTATGGGCTTTGAGGGTTAGAGGTACATCTGGTGTCCAAACAGGGACCAGAGGCAATTGGGAAATGTGGGTGTGGACCTCCTGGGAATTAGGGGAAGTGTGGGTGGCCTCTTCAAAGTTGCTATACTATATCTACGAAGATGGCAGCAACCTAAGCGTCCCCTCCTTAAACCTCACCAACGAGGAGGAGGAGGTTACCACACTCTGGGTCAAAGTCCTTGGGGAAGTTGGGGAGGCAAAAGGGCGGGTGTGCGACAGGCTCAGAGTAAAGGGGAGAAGCTGAGACCAAACAAAAAATACGGTCTGAAAGAGGCTCGGGGTCGAGGGGAGAGGGGCTGAGACTAAGCAAAGGGAAATACTTAATGGAAGACAGCTTATAGGGTGAGGAACAACACAGTTGTGCTGTTCAAGCCTTAGGTCCGGCTCCCTATTTTAGCCAGGTGCTCCTCTCTACCTTGCAAGCTCGGGGAAAATTACCAACAGAGGGGAGGCTCTCAAACCTCACAAGGGCCAAAACAAAAGATCGCAGGAGATTTGATTCAATTTCTAGACCGAGTCAGAAAAGCGCTAGAAAGTACAGTGACTCCTGTTTCCGCCCGTGAGGCTGTGGTTAGAGAACTCGTTTGGGAAGGTCTAGCAAGCCGCGATTGCCCTGGTACGAAATAAACCTCTAGGTGGTCGGATTCACGTGGCACCTGAATTGGGAATCTTGATTTCGCTTAAAACTACGCCTGTATACAGGGTCTCCTGTTTCTGTTCTCAGTCATCTTAAACTAAATGAGCTACGGGTGCACGTGGGACGGATAAACTGATTGCACCTGTGCCTGAGGGGTGCAATAGGGCAGTGGGCACCCGTGGGGAGACTCGAGCCTGACCTCTGTTACAGGCCCACTGGCTGCCCCTGCCTCCCGATCAGGGTGCTTTAGCAGGGGAGAGAGGGAGCCAGAGCCGGGCCGGGTCTAGACGGGCCGAGGGGCCCTCTAATCTGAAGGAGGAAAAGGAGCCCCCCGGGCCTCGAAAGTTTCCCTTATCGATGCCAGTCGGCATGACGAGCCTGAGAGGGAGCTCGCTGGGAGCTGGGTTTCTGCTCGGGCTTGGGTGGGCTGAGGCTAGATCCCATGACTGAAAAGGCTGCCCGTGTGCTACAACAGACCTCTCCACGCTCAATGTGGGCTACTTTGACATTGTTTGTATGCTTACCTTTGCTATTGTCTCCACGTTCTAAACATCAGACTGTTTCATTGGCAGAAATTAATCCGTTCTGTCACGGGAGTGGGGGGGAATACTTGGCCATGTCCAAAGACATTTTAAGCTCTGACAGCTCCGTGAGTGAGCTGTTGCTTGTGGAGGGGTCGGGGTGGATATAAGCGTACTTAGCTTACATCCAGGACACCTGGGCTTAACACACTGAGCTATTCCTCTAGCTATTGCATTAAGGCTATAATCTTGATTCTCTAAGACGATTGGATATATAGAATATGATGTGATTCTAGGACAGGCCTCTTTACCCTATATAAATGTGCTCGCTTCACCCGGTAAAGTGGACTGCGTTCTCTGAAACGAGTCCTCGGGGTCATTTCACTGTCTCTCACCACTCATCTGTTCTATGGGTTTTGAGGTTCAGGTAGTTCTCGTGCCCAAACAGGGACCAGAGACAATCGGGAAGTGCGGAGGTGGACCCCCTGGGACTTAAGGGAAGGGTGGGTGTCCTCTTCAAAGGACTCCTAGCTGCAGATGCAGCACTAATTATCAAGGTGGCGGCAACCTAACCGTCCCCTCCTCATTGCTCGCCAACAGAGAAGGGAGGTTATCATACCCTGGGTCAAAGTCCCTGGGAAGTTGGGGAGGCAAAGGGCGGGTCTGCGACAGGCTCAGAGTGAAGGGGAGAAGCTGAGACCAAGCAGAAAATAAGGTCTGAAAGAGGCTCGGAGTCCAGGGGAGAGGGGCTGAGACTAAGCAAAAAAGGAAATACTTGATGAAAGAAAGTTTACAGGGTGAGGGATGACACAGTTCTCCTGCGGTTCAAGCCTTAGGTCTGGCTCCCTATTTTAACCAGGTGCTCCTCTGTATCTTGCGAGCCTGGCGAAAATAAACGATAGAGGGGAGGCCTGCAAACCTCACAAGGGCCATAACAAAAGATCACAGAAGACTTGATTCAATTTACAGGCGGAGTCACAAAAGGCTAGAAAATAGTGACTCCTGCTTCTGCCCGTGAGGCTCTGGTTAGAGAACTCATTTGGGGAAGGTCTCGCAAGCTGCGATTGCCCTTGTACGAAGTGAACCTCTAGGTGGTCGGATTCGCGTGGCACCTGAATTAGGAATCTTGATTTCACTCAAAACTGCCACCTGTATGTAGGGCCTCCTGTTTCTATTCGTGACCAACTTACTCTAAATGAGCTACAGGTGGCACACAAGACGCATAAGCTGGTTGCACCTGTGGCTGAGGGTTGCAGCAGGGCAGTTGGTCCCACTTTGGGCTCCCGTAGGGTGACTCGAGCCCGACCCCTGTTATAGCCCCACTGGCGGCCCCGTGCCTCCCGATCAGGGTGCTTGAGCGGTGGAGAGAGGGAGCGGAGCCGGGCCGGGTGTGGATGGGCCGAGGGGCCTTGTAACCTGAAGGAGCCCTCTGGGCCTTCGATGAAAAAGATGAAAGGTTCCATTATCAAGCTGCCAGCCACTTGGATGGCAGCCGGCCTGAGGAGCCCGTGACGGAGCTCGCTGGGTGCTGGGTTTCTGCTCAGGCTTGTGTGGGCTGAGGCTAAATCAAATGACCAAGCAGGCTGTCCGTGTTGTCCGACAGACTCGCTGTGCGCTACATTGGCGTTGTTTGTATACACATCCCTGTCCGTGTAATCGTTTCCAGCGTTCTAAACATAAGACTGTTTTCATTGGCAGAAATTATTCATTTATTACAGAGGTGGGAAATACTTGGCCATGTCCAAAGGCATTTTTGACCTTCTGAACTCTTGGAGCTGTTCCTTGTGGAGGGGTCGGGGTGGATATAAGCGTACTTAGCTCACATGCAGGACACCTGCACTTAACCCACTGAGCTATTCCTCCAGCTGTTGCATATAGTTATAATTCTGATGCTAAGATGATGGGATAAGATTAAGTGGACTGTAGGACTCGCTGCTAACTCTACCTTACATGTGTGCTCGCTTGTCAAAGTGGACAGCGTTCTCTGAAATAAGTCTCCTGAGGCTGTTTCAATGTCTCCGTTGCGACAATCTCTTTAGCTATTCAGCGGGCTCTATGGATTGGACCCCAGTTTCCGGCCCTCTAGTGGGTATGGACCAAAGACGCTGACAAATACTGTGTGGAATGACCCCCAACAAAGGACCCAGCCCCAAATAGCAATAGTGTCCCCCTTAGGAAATACTCTTCTTCGAGACGTTGCATTTCTCCATGTGTTTCATAATGTTATATGCTTTGTATCATAGCTGCTTTAAAGTCCTTACCAATTCTCACACCTGTGCCGCTGTGGTGTCAACACCTAATTGTTTTTTCCTTTGAGTTCCAATTTGCCTATGTCTTTGTGTATTGAATTATTTTGAGTTTCTTTATTTTAAATGTTACAAGGTCCTGGATTTGGTTTAAATTTTTTTTTTACCTGTTAGGATGACTGAAAATTTGGTCTTTCCCATCTACTTACTTTTCAGAGCGAATGAGCGTCTCTGTACAGTTTGCACAGGACTCGTCAGCAGGAGAATTAAGGTGAACACTTGTTCTGTCATGCCCCAAGCCAAAATCACCCAGAAGTACAAATTTGGATTCCTGAGCTCTGAACCACTCGAGTAGAATCTGTCAGTGGGAGCCTGGTACTCTATTTTTCCACAGGATCTGAGAGATTGTGACCTTAAAAATCTGCATCCATAATGACGGAATTTTTAGAGCCATGTTGGTCTGATTAGCTCCATCTCCTGTTGCCCAAGGGAGAGGAAACATCTCTCCCTTGTCTCTGAGATGCGTTAAGCATGAGATCATTTTTTCTAGGAAACCACCTCTGGTTCTTGTGCTTTCTGCATTGTTTTCTACCTTCTTGAGGGTCTTTCTTAGTTCCAACATCAGCCTCCTGTGGATACCATCCAGGTCTCTGGGGGGCTTTCTAGGTGCAAGATACCCTGTTGTCCCCTCCAACCCTACGCCAGCCTCCTCTAATTTGCCACCCACACTTGACAGGTGTTGCACACGGAAAATGTCTTATGCAGAGTGGCATCATAAAAGAATGGGAAAGGCGCTTTGGACTCCGGTATCAAATCATAAGCGGTGACCATTAAGGGAGCACCTACTGTTCAGCAGGTGTGGGACTGGCCACTTCTAAGTCTCTTTTGACTCCACAAGAGCCTTGTAATCAGGGCTAATCAATGGGGGCGGGGAAGGTTGTGCTCTACAAAAGGCAACAGTGCACAGGCTGCTGTGCACCTTGATAGTAGCTCTCTTGACAATACATCTTGTAGATAAGTCTTTGACCTGTGGTGTTACGGTTGAACCATAATTTAGAAGACAATCCTCCCCCAGTAGACATGCCAGTGTAACTTTTTCCTTCAATACTCTTGCTTGATTCATTTGTGGAAAAAGAAGCCTAGAAGTTGAGTCTGGGCATCACTCAAGGAACTGGAGCCTCAGAGTGTGATTCCTGGTGGGTCGGAAGTGTAAACTGTGTTTGGGAGGAAGGGAGGAGAGAGCTGGGGTGAAGCTGGGCAGACAGAGCTTTGGGCGCCTGCCCCAGGGACACTCGGGGGCTGTACAGGAGGCAGGGGTGACGGTAGTCAGGCAAGGTCCAACATCTTTTCCAGATTGCCCCGTGCCCCTCCCACGCTACCTTCCTCCCCTCTGCCTGCTCCCGCCCCCGGCGTGGGAAACCCGAGTTAGAACTAATAAAAGCAGCTGATTGCTTGGAGATGGAGGACGAGGGACAGAGTTGGGGGCCTGCTATTTCCCTCATGTGCAGTAATCCATCAGATTGGCAGTTTGAGCCCCTTCCTGGATCCTTTATTATTAGCTTCTAATGCATAATTATCTGGTAAGTGCTGGGGAGGGACGATAGTGTCGCACTGCTCCAGGTCCCTCCTCTGGCCAGGTCACCTGCTCTGCGGGGCCACAGGAGGGCAGAGGGACTGTTCTGGCCCAGGTGGCGCTGTGCAGGGCCCAGGCTCCAGAGTTGCTTACTTCCTGGTGACCTGAGCACCTTACAGTTTAATAGCCCCGGGGATCAGAACCTCTGGCACTCTGGGAGAGCCAGGCACAAGCTGGGGTGACGCATCAGA